>SZWC01005730.1:5403-24142 GCA_023375785.1 Penium margaritaceum | reverse complement strand
CCCACACACCTTAGAAGCCAGGCCTAGGACTATATGTACCAGGCTCATTCCTCATTCTAATTACACAATCTGGCCTTAGATGCTCCTCACAGAGTTGTCCAACTAAGGAACAGTATAAAGAAGACACTGGTTGGTCTAAGCCCCAGGAGTTAGTCTTTGACTAGCACCTCGCGCGAAAGTGACCAAGTGTTAAGTGGACACAGTTGCTAGCAAGTGATTGCCTAGGAACTGCTCAGTGTGGAACCGTGATCCTGAGGGTGATATCTTCTCCTAGCTGAAATGCTAGGAGCGGACGGCAGGTGCTATTGTGTCGGCCCTGTTTTCTAGTCCGTTTGCCTCAGGCCGGTTGACAGCCAGCTGCTGAGTTGCACATCACCACGTGTACTCTATAGCGTCAAGATGTATGTACAACTCCTTGAGCTCTGATGCTACTATCGGCCTGGCGGCTGCATCTGCGGCATGCAAACGGTCAGTCTCGGGACCAATCTGACAGTGGACCTCGATCGAGTGTGTGTCGGCACGAGCCATGGCCTCCTACAGCCTTGCCACCTCATTGCATAGGTCATCCGTCGAATCATATGTCGCCTGGCCGCAAGCTGCTGGCAAGGTGTCGATACTAGAAAACGTGTCGGCATCTACAGCATCTACATCTACATGAGGTGCTTATATAGAGGCATCGGCTACCGCTAACACACTTGTCACTCAGCTGTCGACTGCTGGCCGGACATTGGCCCGCGTCGGTTAATCTGCCTCTTCCGCATTGTCTCCCTCATTGGGAGCGTGTACAATGTCCTGGGGCTCCTCCAAGCCCCTTGTGCACAACCAATCATCCACCTATTGCAGAACGTGTGCCCATCCCCGACGTGTATCCTGAACAAACCTCTAAGTTGCCTCGAGACGCGTGTGCACATCCTCGATGCACCCCGCAATAGCCAGTTGTGTTTGAACATTTGTAGTCCAACAACGGCTGCTCGCCTCCCAGAGCTGAGACCCTGCACTTGTATCTCTACTCGAGCCACGACTGCCTCTTGCTTGTTGACTATGGAGCTCAGGCATTTGGGTCCTAGAACTATAGCTGGGACATGTGTAGTAGTTGTGAACCGAGGGGCGCCCAGCGTGACAGTCACACGCTGAGCCCTTGGGATAAACCTCCCACCCTCGACCCCTTGGTGTGTGGGCCAACCCTTGAGATGTCGCACGACCCTCTCCTAGCACCAAGACCGCTACTAGTGACCGAGGTTCCCGTCGTACAACTCTCCCGACTGCGTTTGCACCAAGGTGTGCTGCGGATGACTTGTAGGATCGAATGGACGTGTGCAAGGCAATACTTGGAGAACAAGAAGATTTGGGAAAGGAATTAATCCTGAGACTTGATAGATCATTACAAGGCAATGTACAGAGTCTCTGGGTAAGATTGGCATGCCTAGAACAACCCCTAGGCTTCCTTATGTACCAGCCTCTATGAGCCAGCCGAAAGGCCCTTGGCAATCCGAAGGCCTCTACTAAGGCTCACTTATGTAAATAACACATGCATCATGTATTACGTGCCGCGATCTTTCCAATGCACCAAAGAACGCCTCAATCCGTGAAGAAACGGCTAAGTTATGGCCGTTTGATTCCTCCACGCGTGACGGCCGCTGGCAGCACCGCCAACGGAGGTCACGGCCACCCGAAGCGCAGTTGCTTGCGAATGCAGCTCCAGCCGCCATCCCCAAGCACCCATGGACCCCAATAAACCTTACCTCATTTGCTAAGCGTCCATCCAGGGGCGCTTTGGCTGCAGTGGGCGAGAAAGTCGCTCTGCTTCGTTGGGGTCGAACTGGTGCTCCCGTCCATTTTCCAGACACGCACCACCCAACTTTGCCCGACCATATCTTTCTCGTCCTTGCACCAAATGACCCGGTTCTTGGACCACACCTGCGCGGTTTCTCACGTAGAATACAATTATGGCTTCAAATAAGGTGTTTGATACCACCACGGTGATAAAAACACCGGCTGGACCGGCGGGTCCCATAACATTACCCCCCTCCCCCCTCCGAGGCGCGCCATTCCGGTGCGCTCCCGGCAGACTCGGAAGACGTCATCTGCACCACGGCTCCGGCTGTGGGGATCCAGCAGTCATGCATTTGCAGGGATCTGCCACCCTTTGCCATTGCCACGATGTGCAGAACGAGCCTCACATGCGTCCAACCCGCCACCAACACCGGTGGAGGAGTCGTTCCCGCAGTTGTAGTTACGATCTAGCAACACCTTCATCCACCAAGAACTCCTTTGGCCTTCCAGTGCTTGTCTACCAGTTGCAGCATCCACTGTTGCATGATGAGGAGCTGCATGACCCTCTCCTAACAGCCAAACCGCTGCTAGTGTTCGAGGTTACCGCCACGCAACGTCTCATCCTCACCTCGCCGATGTGGTAAAGTGAGCCCCTTTCCCCTTCACCACCACAAGATTGCACAACCAATCCGGTTCCGGAATCCAGGTATGCAACCAGTCCCGGCTGATGAAGAAGACGTAGTCATCCATTGGGCACGTACGAAGAACACATCGCACACAATACTGCCCACGTGGATAGGTTGCTTGACAAGAGGTCTGCTACACGCCACCAATATGGACATCCTCTGCACCGCCGATGTCCCCTCCAAGGTGCAATGCCAGCCCCCTCCTTGCAATCAAGTTTTTGTAGAAGCTGTAACCCGCGCCGCCAACAAGCAGACCGCACAGCTCCCTCCAACCCTTGGATCCCCAAAACCGGAATCCCAAGAACCAGCCCTAGGAAAATCCCTAGAACTTCTGGGCCCTCCTTCAACCCGCAACAGCGAACAAACAACACCGTAGTAGGCAAAACGCCGTTCCAATCTGGTGCTGATTTGGTGGGTGAAGGATCTACAACAGTGAGAAACCTGCCCCTCATTGTTGTTTCCCAATGCCCTGCTTCGCCTTGCGCTTGGGGCACTCCTTCCTACGGTGACCTTCCTCGCCGCAGCACCAACACTTGGCCCGCGGTACCCGTTGCGCGTCAAAGCCTCGTTGCTCTCCTCGGATCACATCCACTTCCATGGGCACAACCTGATCTGGCTGCTCCACCCAAGATTGTGTTGCAAATCTGCTCTGACTTGCATTGTAGTCGATCGCGTCGAACCGTTCTGCTGCCGAAACAAGCTCTGCAAAGGTCCGCAACCCGAGCACCGCGAGTTCATGTTGGACGTGCGACTTCAGGCCATCATGGTAGCGTTCATACGCCTCCGCATCCGAGAGGTCATCAATCTCCGCCACCAAGGCCATGAAGCATGTAGTGTAGTCCTGGACCGATCCGCCTTGCATGACGTACTTGATCTTGTCACGTGCGACCCGGCTGCCGTTGAGGAGGTCGAAACGCCCTTGGAGCATCATCTCGGACTGCTCCCACGTCTCTGGTTTCTCCGTCATTGCCTGCACACCGAGCTGCACTTCCCACCCCAACGGTAGACTCAACAGTGGCTGAAGCCGTGCACCAGCCTCCAGCCCGTCCGGCAACCCAGCGGCGTTCTGTCCGCACAATGCCGACCACCATTGTAGCGCCATTCCCTGGAGTAGCGTAGGAGCATACTCCAGTCTCGTGGCATCTTCTCCCATGGGAACGCCCAACGCCGTGAAGTACGAGTTCACCGTGAAGAGCCACTTGCCCGCACTGCCCTTGCCAGTGTAGAACTCCGGCTCCTTCGGCTTGGGCCGCCAAAAGGCAGGTGCGGATGCCAATGCAACACCCCCCAATGCACTGCTCCCTTGGCCGACATACCTCGCCTCAACCTCCGCACACAACTGCTGGTTCTCTTGACGCAACTCGTCAAGAGCACGCCGGATCTCCTCCATGGAGGCAGCGGCAAATCCCACTACCGCCATGGTTGTGGTTGTGACGAAAAAAAACTGCCAACTGCAGTTGTGGCAGATCTGCTGCCTCCCTTGGGTCCGCGCAAAGACCGAGCGAACGTCCACGCACTCTGATACCAAATGCAAACCGAGGGGCGCCTGGCGTGACGGTCACACGCCGAGCCCTTGACCTCCCACCTTCGACTCCTTGGTATGTGGGACAACCCTTGAGATGCCGCACGACCCTCTCCTAGCAGCAAGACCGTTGCTAGTGACCAAGGTTCCCGCCGTGCAACTCTCCCGGCTGCGTTTGCACCAAGCTGCGCTGTGGAAGACATGTAGGATCGAATGGACGTGTGCAAGGATATTTAGGGAAGAAACTAATCCTGAGACTTGATAGATCAGTACAAGGTAATGTATAGAGTCTCTGGGTAAGATTCGCATGCCTAGAATAACCTTTAGGCTTCCTTATGTACGAGTCCCTATGAGCCAACAGAAAGGTCCTTGGCACTCCGAAGCCCTCTACCAGGGCTCACTCATGCAAATAACACATGCATCATGTAGTACATGCCGCGAGCTTTCCAACACACCAAAGAACGCCTCAATCCATGAATAAACAGCTAAGTTATGGCTGTTTGAGTCCTCCACGTGTGACGGCCGCTGGCAGCACCGCCAACAGAGGGCACGGCCACCCAAAGTGCCCTTGCTTGCAAATGCAGCTCCAGCCGCCATCCCAAGGCGCCCATGGACCCCAATGAACCTTGCCTCTTTGACTAAGCATCAATCCAGGGGCGCTTTGGCTGCAGTGGGCGAGAAATTCACTCCGCCTCGTTGGGGTCGAACTGGTGCTCCCTTCCATTTTCCAGACGCGCACCACCCAACTTTGCCCGGCCGTATCTTTCTCGTCCTTGCACAGAATGACCCGGTTCTTGGACCAAACATGCACGATTTCTCATGTAGAATACAATCATGGCCTCCAATAAGGTGTTTGATACCACCAGGGTGATAAAAACACCGCCTCGACCGGCGGGTCCCATAACAGTAGTACTATCAGCTAGAACTGCTTTGGTGTCAGCGATACAGGTTACGGCAAACATGAGCCAGAGATCTGCAGATCACTCTACATCCATCACGGTAGATGCAACTCTATGGGTGACTAATGAAAGCTCATCTAATGCCGTGGACACAACGGCTACTCGGCTCTCCGCACTGTGGACCACGGTAATGGTTGCTCCTACATACGCCGTCACTTTTGAAGTAGCCATTCATATTGTCTCCAACTGCTGGCGCAATTCTGATCGTCTCCACACTACATCGTGCATGTCCACTCAGCAGCCTTGAGGTGCGTGTCCACATCCTCAACGTCTATTGCCGCTACACGAGGACCCGCGACATCTGCGGTGCTCTAACGAGTGGTCGCTACACGCAACTCAAGTGTAAGGTCTTGCATGTGCATGTCCACACGTGCTGCTGCATCCTCCACCTCCCACAGCAAAGATTGTAGACGCTCAAACACAGGGGCCGGCTTGGCTTCTGGTGTATCTGCTACTGCTCAAGCTGTGTCCTGCGCAACGGCTGCACCTCCACAGGCAGCTGTGGGAGTGGCGTCGGCCATAGCAGACATGCTGGCAACCTCGACGTCTCATGCCTCTCTGCGTGCCCCCTCTGCATGTGTACCTGCAATGGCTGATGCTATGGCTAAGGGAGCATCTACCCCTCCTGTGTTAGTTTTGGCTGCTGCAGGGACGATGATCATCGTGGTGTATACATCAACAAGGGCATCCACCACGGCATCTCGTCTATAGCAGCTACATCTACTACTGCTACTGTCACGAGATTGATGGCTACCAACACGCCACGTGCCCGCATGTCAGCTCCAAATGTTTCGGATGTCACCGACACCGCTAGAACTTCCCCATGCACTGCTACTGCCACACCTACCTCTATGGTCGTGGTCTTTGCTACGTCAATTGCACTCTCCATATCCATCTCCATCTCTAGTTCTGCCTCCAACTCCGCGTTGGACCATTTTTCCACCTACGACTACGTGTCGGACCACTCCTCGGATGACTCGTCCTCACTAAGAGGACCCCGTCATGCAGTACTCTCCTTTGCATTCCTCCTGCACTCTCCGGTGGTCGTCGGCAGAAACTCCACCCCCCCCCCTTGACCGCGACACCGATAGAAGCTAGAAAGGGGTGATGCACCAACACTGTGACCAGGGACGAGGGAGTCAGCTCCGCTGTAACGTCTGCCACTATTACTGCTGCCGCTACCTGTTGGGCACAAAAAGCCAAATGTGTCATTTGCTGCCTCACGTGCCAAGCGCAAGCGCAAGGAGTGCAAGCTGACAACACTAACAGAAATGCGGAGGGTAAAGATGTCGGAAGGACTCCGTCTCATTCTAGGACAGAGCAGAGGGCGTCAGATGTAGAGCTGAGGTCAGGAGGTATGGAACACACAGGTGACACCACTCACCGAGGTGGGGATGGCGAGGAGGAACACAGTGGTATCTGTAGTGGCATGGTGGCAACTGCCCGCTCAGAGACCACATCGTCTGTGAGCTCTTGTACCATACACTTTAGACCCTGGAGCTCGGCATTGAACTCCGCCATAGCTCCACTAAGGGTTGCCACGATATCGGCCGACGTCTCTCAGTTGGATGGTGCAAAAGAAGGGCGGGACCATATCTAGAGTGTCGCCACCCAACATGGCGCTGGCAACACTGGTGCAAGCAATGGTACAGATCACCACAATAGTAGCAGGGAAAGTCGTTAGATGCCTGAGGCCTGTGCCATGACTACCAATGCCATTGTGGACGTGGTACCTACCACGCATGGAGTACTGGTGCTAACCACAGCACCAGCTATGCTCCCTGCCATGCAAGTCTGCTCATCCCCGGAGCTTTGTGTGGGTAAGTGCACACGGCACTTGCTCTTGCTAGCACAAGGCCACACGTGGTGCAACGTTTTCATGAGGACTTCCACTACCACACGTGTTGCTATGAGATTGCTACGCAATTGCTATGTTGCTATCACGCGGCTAAACGCAGTGTGGGACCTCAAGTCTCCTTCAGTACTTCTGCTACTCTCACTGCTACCTACAGCTGCCTTCAACGCTGATAGTGGCGGTCCCCGCCACACTTTGGACGTATGGTAAAGCTGCTCGTGGTGACATTGCGGCTATGTATGTTGATCCTGAAGCGGGCGTCATCACCGATCGAGTAGTGGGACCTCCGACCACCTTTTTCTTTTTTTCTCCTATCTCTTACCACCAACCACTTTGATGATACTAGGGTACTCCCACTTGGGGTTTTTCTTGAGTGCTCCACTCGTGGACCCCCTTCGTCCTTATTTTTTGTGCTCTTTGGCTCGACCCTCGCCTTGAGCAAGATCTTCCAGCGAGCTCATCCATGGGCAAGCTCCTCGACGCCCCCCCCGCCCTTACGCGCAAGCCCATCACAGGAAGAAGCTTTACTGAAACTTCCTCCTGCTACAACAGCGACGGGGCCAGCTACAGCTGCTCCTATGGCCGCTATGCCTACTCCTGTGCATGTTGCTACTGCGAATGCTACAACGTATGCGAAAAAGCACCGTTGCGGCAACTGCTATTACAGACTGCTGGTGCTGCTGCTCACAATGCTGCAACTGGTGGCTATTTCTAGTCATTGCGATAGTTGTACCTACTTGTTGTCATCACTGTTGCTGCGGCTATTGCTGAGGTTGGTGCCCCCCGCAATTATTGTTGCAGCTTCTTGCCTTTATTCTTACTGTAGCTTCTTGATTTTGCTATTGTTGCTATGACTGATGCCCGATGGCATTGCTAAGGAAGCCTCCCATCGCTACTACTGCTACTATTGTGGCTGCCGCCCGCGGTTGCTATTCCTAGAGCTGGTTGTCGCCACTGTTGCTACTATGGCTGCTGCTCTGGTTGCTGCCCTACACTGCTACTACCACAGCTACTCGCCACGGTGCTTCTCCTACTCCTACTAGGCCTACTAGCCATTGCCACTACTAATGTAGCCGCTTGTCGTCGCTGTTGTTGCTGTTGTTGCTTCTACTTCTACGGCTCCTCCCCGCCAACGTTGCCGCTTCAACTGCTTGCCGTGGCTCCTGTTGCTATGGCTGCTGCTGTTGTTGTAGTTGAGGTGGCCACTGCGGTTTCCATCGATGTTGCATGCTGCTGCCGCCGCTATCTCAGCTGCATCATACTTGTGGTGGGACCCCCTAGGACCTGTTATTGCTGCTTTCGGTGACCACTGCTACTACCACTCACTGTTGCTCTTTTAGCGTCTCTGCTATACAGCTCAACACAGTGTGGCTTGTTTACTCTTGGACCAAGATGTAGTTTTGAGGAAGCTTCCTAGCATTCTTGCCACTGACTGGGCGTCAGCGCTCTCTCATTTCCCGATGTTAACAGAAGTCGGACGCGAAATGACAAGGGTTTGGCTAGGTGACACAAAGAGTTTCAAATGTGCTTCCATGAATAAAACATATGCAGAGAGAGAGGGGGGGGGAGAGTGAGAGAGAGAGAGAGAGAGAGAGAGAGAGAGAGAGAGAGAGAGAGAGAGAGAGAGAGAGAGAGAGAGAGAGAGAGAGAATCCACAAATGAGCAACAGCCAACAAAACAACTATGCGGCCTGGTGCGTAGCCAGGGGCGCATTTGGCTGTGCACCAGGCGTAACTCGCGCAAAACTACGCAAGCTGCCAAAACGGCCCAACCGAGGTTGAAACACTCACCTGGTCATTACATCGTACATAGGCGTCAGAACAAAGCGTCGTTTGAACCAGAACAATCAGCATAATGAGCTGGAAACGTCCATAACATGTAAGGCATGTCTCCTTGTGACACCGGAACATGTCTCTAGGTGCCCGGGTTCCAACCGATCAGCAAGGTATATTAGTAAGGTCTGGGCAACACATCACGAGCACACACTAGTTCAAGGCTCTGGGTCTTCAGGACGCACCAGTACAATCCACCAAGTGCGCGGGTCTCAACCAGAGCCACCTCAGGTCTCGTTGTGACCCCGGAGCATGTCTCCGGGTGCCCGGATCTTGACCACCGAGAAAACTCTAGCAGCTGCATACCAACAAACCTCGATGCCTGAACGTAGCGAGTGCATAACTTCTGTAATGTCCTAGGTGACGATGTAGTCTCAAGATATCTAAAAGACCAGTGGTACCCTAATCACTATGCGGAGTGGAGTGAGCTCAAAGTCCACAGAGCAACACCTGACACTATGCAAGTTCATCCCGTATTCCATGTCAGCGACTCAAGCACTACCGAGACCCCAGAGAGCTTCCCCGGTGAAGCTCTCTGGGGAAGCTCTCTGAGCTTCCCCACCGGGGAAGCTCTCCCTCCCCCGCCTCCCATTCAAGTGGAAGAGGACACAGAGTATGTCATCAAGGACCTTCGTAGCCATCAACGATGAGGCAGAATGACAGAATATCTTGTCAAGTGGCATAGCTATGGTGCCGCACATAATAGTTGGGAGCCGTACGATAACCTCTGAGAGGTCAATGACCTCATCAACGGCTATAAATGTGATCACCAGGCCACGTCTTTACGCGCACCGGGACATCGAAGCTAAAAGGTGGGGAAGTGTTACATACCAGATGTACACGAGTCCCTAACTTATCCAAGTGGGCATTTCTATTACTACTAAAACAACCGATCACATCGCAAGACCGTGGTATTCTCTCTGACGGCCGGAGTCAAACTGGCCAGCTGCCCCCACACTTTGCAAAACTTCCCCAACCTTCCGAAAACTTTGACCACTCTCGTAAATCTACAACTAAAGTATCATTACTTTTTGTTTGATTCTCGATGCACCGAGACAAATTCACATTTGTAAAGATGAATCTGGCATCTTCACCATTGATTCTTGAAGACCCCCAATTTCTCAGCGGATGTTCTTGAATCCGACCACTTATGACACAACTTCCCACGTGTTGCTTGATAATCTACCCAACGATACGGACTATGCCCCATTCATAACTTGCCACTTGCAGAAGTATGTTCGATCATCTGGGCACTTGTCATCAAAGTACACTTACCACGAATTATGAATTGCTCAAGGGTCCCAAATTCTAAACCGTGTTCTGCCTCACACTTCTACCTTTTTGTTACGCACCACATGCACACCAGACCCTAATCTTCCAAGTGGACACAACTGTTACTACGCAAACAGCCCATCACGTCACGAGGACCGTGATATTCACTCCGACGGAGGAAGGAAAACTAGCCAACTGACCCACCCTCAGTGGATATTGTCAAACCTTCTGCCAGCTTAGACCACTCTCACCAACCTTTGAACAAAAGTGTCACAACCTTTTGGTCGACTTCTTGACGTCTCTCGACAAATCTGGATTTATGAAGATGCACCGCACATCTTTAATGTTGATTCTTGAAGACTTCCCACTTTCTAGCGGACCTTTTGGAATCAGACCACTCACAACACGACTCCGCACGCGTCGCTCGACAATCGACCAAGGACCCCGACTACGCCCCATTCGTAACTCGACATTTGTTTACATATGTTTGATCACTTGTCATCAAAGTACACTTGCTACTATCTAAACATTGCTCATGTGTTCCAAATTCTACATCCTATTTTTCCTCGCAACTCCTACATGTTCACCATCTACGCTCCGTTCGGTGTAACACTTGGTATTATAGCGGTGCTCAATAAGCATTCTTGTATATAACCCATCCGGAGGACCACCTTGCAAAAGTTTTGAGGGCATCTCCAACATCAAGACTTCACAGACTTTGCGACTACGAGATGAGGCGAGCGAGCGTAACTGATGACCAGCTGTGGGTCTTCGGTGATGACTTTGGCGATGGGGAAGTAGAACATGCCGATCAACGCAAACCCTGAAGAGACAGTAAACGCAGGCATTCCAGGCTTCGCAGCAGCTGGAAGTACCCCTAGGGCATCGGAGACTAATCCGGTCACTGACTCGACGGCGACGAACCAACCGCCTCTACTGACAGCGTTGACGACGACAACAGGAGTGACAGGCGGCACAATTGACAGATGCAGATCAACAAACAGCTGGAGAACAGGATCTCCGCACTCGAGGGCATCAACACCCACCTGCTCCAACAACTCAATGTTGCGATGGAGGCTCATTGCAATGCAAGCACGCGTGAAGTGGTTCTCGTCAAGAGAAAATTCCAACTCTTGAGCAAATCCAAAATGTGTCCGGCTCCACCAGAACCGTTCAATCCTGCAGATTCAAAAGCACGAACGGTTTGGATGTGGCTAAGGAGTTTGGAGGTGTACTTCACCATTGTTGCAGTCAATGACGACCAGAAGGGAAGTGAACTCACGGCCGCACTTTTGCGTGGCACGGCGTTGAGTTGGTGGTTGACCTAAAGACCATCCAACGGCAGTAGGAGACCGGCATAGCGTCATCAACGGCTCACAGTGCCTGTCTTGCATCACCGACCGCAGGTGTTCTACCCTTGGAGCAGATCAACCCGCAGTGGCAAGACGTGCTGAGACTACCAACCAATTGGACCGAATTCTCACACGCAAATCTTGCATGCTTTGGACGACTAAACAAGAAGTCCAGTGTCTACGTGAGCAGTCAGCGTGGTAGAGTACACTCAGAGATTCGACGAGATTATCACCGGAGCAAACACTGCCCCCGATGAACTCCACCACAACAACGGCCTCAAACATGAAATCCGGTGAGCAGTCCCTCTTTTCGACATCTAGAATGAATTGCCGTGGATGGTCGCAGCTGCAAAAAAGATGAGCGATGCCGACTACAATGCACGGAACCATGCTTCCTATGACTAGCGACCTCCTAACTACAATCATCATGAGAATGGAAAAAACCAGCCATTGGACTCCTCCACTCCGATGGAGGTGGACACCGTCCACTTCAGAGAAACACGAACCTGCAACAATTGCAAAAATGTCACAGATATCGCTCACAATCTTTGGTGCAAGCAGCAGGCCCAAAAATGGGGGAAGTCGTGGAAAAAAGTCAACAAACAGCAAAGGACAGGAGTAAAAGGCGCAAATTTTGTCCACGAGGAACAATCTGCGCCAAACGATCGACCATCTTAACAGACCAGATTTCCATAGAGGGTTTCCAAGATCGCAAAGTTCAACGAGGGGTACGAGGATGACCAACCAGCAATACTGCTAACTGATCAGCCTTGAGGATGTAAAAGTCACAGAACGGTACAAGCGCTACTAGATAGAAGAGCTTCACACAGCTTCGTAAGCAACGACATGGTTCGCAAAGTGGGTTCAGAAATTGAACAAGGGATGTTTGAAGGAAAAACTGTCAACGGGAGATTTAAGGTACGGACACTTTGAGAACCAGCTACCGTCAACGGGAGATTATAGGTACGGAGACTCTGAGAACCAGCTACAAGTGGCGAATCTCTGAGATGTAATGGTTTGAATGTCTTGTCCAATGAGCGACTGCAAAATCATCCTTGGACGAGATTTTCTATACCGCCACAATCCGCAAGTTGATTGGAACAACCGTGATGTCTACCTAGAGATTGACGACGCCAAACGACAACTACCACGTGCGGGACGGAAGCCGATAGTAGAAGTAGTAGAGGTGGAAGCAGCAGAGGAAGTGGCGGAAGTTGAAAAGCGACAACCGTTACAGCCGATACCGCTCAACGTGGCCAAAAACTGTCATCGACAAGGAGCTCCTGCGCAGCTCATACATCTCGAGGTAAGGAGAGAAGCGGAAGTGGCAAAGCTGACTCATCATTGGCCTCATCAGCCTCAGCGGCCTCCACAAAGTTTGCGATAGAACGCGAAGAGTTTGCGCCACTCCTCGAGGAGTTTGCAAACGTTCTCCCAAACAAACTCCCGAAAACTTTACCTCCTCGGCGACACATCGACCATCGCATCGAACTAAAGCTTGGAAGCGGACCTAACATCCGAGGGGCCTATTGGATGAGCGATCATGGGCTGACCGACCCGAAAAAGGAACTTGACAAGATGCTCGGTCAGGGATTCATGCGCCCATCCACGTAACCGTACACCGCACAAGTTCTATTCGTAAAAACAAGAAAACTGGCAAGATGCGGATGTGCGTTGAATACAGGGCTTTGAATGACGCCACCATCAAGATCTGGTACCCCCTCCCTCGAGCCCACGAACTTTCCAACCAACTACAAGGAGCCCGAATTTTCAGAAAAATCAGCTTACGCAGTGGACATCACTAGATATGCGTGGCAGCTTCCAACATCAAGAGGACAACATTCCAAACTCACTACAGGCACTTTAACTTCATGGTTATGCCATTTGGACTTACAAACGCCCCGGCGACGTTCATGGCGACAATGAACAGCATTTTTTGGCCATACCTCGACGATTTTTTTATGGTGTACCTCAACAACATTCTGATGGACAACAACACCTCAAAGGAGCAGGATGGACATCTCCAAAAATTTCACAATGTCTTACAAAGAAAGACATTTTTGGGAAAACTCTCAAAATACAACTTTGGTCGTCGTTCGATCAAGTTTTTGGGTCACGTCATCAACAGGGGACGCATCACCATGGATTAGAAAAAATAGTCCCTGATTGGCCGACCCTGACAAACGTTCAAGAAATTATTTTTTTCTCGAATTCTTCAATTACTACCGACGATTCATACGGGAATACGCGCAAGTGTCAGCACCTTTTCTCGACCTCACTCCAAAAGAAAATGATAAGCGGTGGGGAGACAACGTAGAGGAACCGTTCTCCGCTCTCCAAAACGCTCTAACCTCAATGCGAGCACTACAATTAGCCGATCTAAAGATCGACAATATCATGGCCACAGATGCGTCAAACTGAGCCATTGGCGCGATCCTGCTGCAAGACCACGCATACAACAAACAACCAAACGCCTACATGTCTCGAAACCTGCGAGGACCGGAACTCAACTACATGGTCCACAAAAAAGAGATGCTCACAGTCGTGCACGCTTTCAAGACATGGTGATGCTATCTTGAGTGCCGCTGATGCATCGTGTGCACCGACCACCATTCGTTGAAGTATTTGAAGACATAGCTGAATCTCAGCCAATGTCAAACCGGATGGATGGAATTCCTTGAATCCGGGTTAGACTACCAAATTGGGTCCTCGCCAATGCAAAATCGATCCAACGGACGCACTCAGCCGCCGACTTGAAATGGCCGATGTGGTAACCCTCCAGCTACTGCAAAACCCCTGCTTCAAGCGATTGTTTGCACGAGGCTACAATCAGCATGGCGGATATGATAAAATCAAGTTCTGATTCGATGCACCCTACTCGCGATGTCGCTTTACTCACCAAGTAGTTGTCCCTCCAAACGACGAGCTTCGCCGTATGCTACTTGAAAGACGCCACGACATCGATGTAGGTGGACACTTCGAAGAGGACAAGACGTTGAAAAAGCTGGCGAAAAGCTACTGGTGGGACGAGATTCAATTTGACGTGGCCAAGTTCTGCAAGACTTGCGATGCATGTCAGCGACAAAAATCCCGTTGCACAAGGCCACCCAGACTTCTGCAGTCGCTTCTTGTTCCAACAGAACCATGGGCAGAGATCTCCATAGATTTCGTCTTCGGATTACCGGTCACACCCGAGGGATATGACGCCATCATCGTGGTTGTCCACGGGTTTTTGAAAGTGTCCCACTTCATCCCAACAACGATCACCGTCTTCGTCGAGGGAACACCACAGTTGTTTCTAAACAACATCGAACGGCTACAGTGCGTACCGAGAACTATCACGAGTAGCAAAGACGATTGATTAACCAGCCATCTATGGCGCGAACTGATGACTCGCTACGGAAGCAAAATTCAACTTTCAATGGCGTTTTATCCTCCGACGGTCAAACCGAGCGAACAAATAAGACGCTCAAACTAGTGCTCTGAACACCTTGCAAACCTCATGGAACGGATTGGGCGCAAAATCTCCCGACCAAAAAAATGGCACATAATTCGGCAGTTTTCACCGCAAGAGGTAAAACCCCATTTGAAGTGGTGTACGGCGAAATTCCCGTCACACCAGCCGGACTAAGAATTCGTAGTAACATTCTAGCAATCGACGTTCAATGCCGAGACTTCACCATTTGAGAGGAACAACGGTAGACCCTCGAGAAGACACGAGGAGCGATAAAGCGAGCAGTTCGCCGACATCGCAGCAACAACATATTTCCTGATGGCGATCATAAACTCCTCAGTTCACCAAGCATCAAGCTCTGAGGATCCGACTGTTCAAAGCTCAAACCTTGATGGTTAGGACTGTTTGAGATCGAGTGTATGCAAATCCCTGTGGTTGCGCCACTCAATCTCCTCGACACAATGCAAGTTCATGCGGTGTTCCATGTGAGAAAAATTAAGCTCTTTCGAGACCTCGAAGAGAACTTCCCTGGCATGGATGTCTCTCCTCCGCCTCCCACCCAAGTGGACGAAGAAATCGAGAACGTCATGAAGGACATCCTCGGTCATCTACGTCAATGCAAGACGACAGAATATCTCGTCAGGTGGTATGGCTATGACGCCGCGCAAAACAGCTCGGAACCCTACGAAAATCTCCTAGACATTGATCATCTCATCCACGGCTGTTACACCCGTCTCCAGACCACATATATATGCACGCTGTGACGTCGCGGCTAAAAAGGGGGGGAATATTATGCACCAGACGTACACGAGACCCTAATCTCCCAAGTGTTCATCACTGTTATTACGCAAAGAGCCCATCACGTCGCGAGGACTTTGATATTCACTACGACGACCGAGGGCAAACGGGCCAACTGCCCCGCCCTTAGTGGATATTCTCGAACATTCTGACGGCTTTGACCACTCTGGCCAACCTGTGGCTATGACGCCGCGCAAAATAGCTCGGAACCCTACGAAAATCTCCTAGACATTGATCATCTCATCCACGGCTGTTACAGCCGTCTCCAGACCACATGTATATGCACGCTGTGACGTCACGGCTAAAAAGGGGGGGAAATATTATGCACCAGACGTACACAAGACCCTAATCTCCCAAGTGTTGGTTTTTGCACATCTCTCATAGTGCTCTGTTGTGTCCTCCCGGCTTGTGTACATCGGCGTGCAGATGACTGACGGCGAGACGCGACGCTGATGGAGTGTCGTCCGGTGGAGCCGACGCACGCTGAGGTCTTCTCGCAGTTCGCTGGAGCCTCCTCTCNATTGGTGCTTTGCGGCTTGGTTAAGCTTGGAAATGGTGTGGAGACATCCCATCACAGTCAGCGGGGGGGGCTCATCACACCCTCTCACTTAGGTAATGAAAATCTTGTTGAAAACGGTTTCATTCTATGAAATCAATGCAAAAACTATATCCCCAATGATTCTCTCTAAATATGTTGCTGGAAGCAAGCAATGTGACCAATTTTGGTGCGCTTGTGTTGGTTTTTGCACATCTCTCATTGTGCTCTGTTGTGTCCTCCCGGCTTGTGTACATCGGCGTGCAGATGTCTGACGGCGAGACTCGACGCTGATGGAGTGTCGTCCGGTGGAGCCGACGCACGCTGAGGTCTTCTCGTAGTTCGCTGGAGCCTCCTCTCAGGCGACGCGCTCAGCTCCATCGGCAGGCCTCCTCGGCGGTCGTGCTGCCGGCGGTCATTGACACCGCATGTGCTGCTTGCATGCGTCCAGCGCATCCCATTGCGTCTGCATCGTCATGCACTGCCTAGGGTCCCAGTTGCATGTTGCATGGCCCTGTTTGGCAGCATAAACCGTTGTGGGCACTATCTGGGTTTAGGCTGCCATAACTCCTCGCTACTATTTTTCTAGCAGATTCTGACCGCACGGCTGCGTTCGCAGCGGCGGTATTATGGTATGGTCCAGTTTTCAGGCAAAACGGACGACGCCCGGGTTTTGGGCTGTCGGCTGCCTGGCAGGCCTCACCGAGAAAACCTGCCAGCCTGAACTGAGCTATTTTCTGATTGGCTGTTGAACTGAGTAACAAGCTCTACAGAGCTGGGGGGGGGCCTAGAACTTGGAGGGGTCTCCCATTGTTGTTCATTCTTCATTTCTAATCAGTCACTTACAGTTTTCAGCTGCTTTCTGGCGCTAACACTGGCGCGCGCATTTTTGAGCAACAAACCCAGAGCTTCCAGACTTAGACTCTAGAGCAGCAGACTGAGGGGGCAGCTGACTTAAGCAATGAGCGTGGAAGCCCGCACGCTGCATCAATAACGCTGCTGCCCCAACCTGCTGCCTAGGCTATTCCTTTTTGGTATCAGAGCCAGAGCGTAGCAGCAGCAGCAGAAGACTGACGAACAGGTGCCAGACAACGCCGGCGGACCCCCATACGCGCCAGTGCAGGGGAAATGCTGCCGGATTTTTTCTGGCAGCATTGAACCGCCTGGTGGCGGCGTAAGATTTTTTCCCACGGCCACTGGGCCAGGGGAAATGCTGCCGAAATTTTTTCGACAGCACTGACCCCCACGCGTGACGCGAGGAGGTGAGCGGCAGGCGGCGTCTGACGTCTGCGGGCGACGACGCAAGCGGCGAACGTCACCCAGGTACAGTGACTGGCACCGCCAGCAGCAGCAGGCGGCAGCACCAGTTCGCAGCAGCACGCAATAGCAGCAGCTCGCGGCAGCAGCAGCAGCAGCAGCTTGCGACAGCGGCAGCAGCAGCGCGCAGCAGCGGCAGCAGCGTGCAGCAACAGCAGTTGCGCGCAGCAGCAGCTCGCAGCAGCAGCCCGCAGCGGCAGCAAGCAGCAGCGGCAGCGGCAGCGGCAGCGGCAGCCGGCAGCAGCGGCAGCGGCAGCAGGCAGCAGCCGCAGCACGCAGCAGCTGCAGCAGCGTGCAGCAGCAGCAGCGAGCTGCAGCAGCTGCTGTAGCGAGCCGCAGCAACAGCCAGCAGCAGCAGCTGCCAGCCGCGGCTGCTGCTGCTCGCTGCTCGCAGTGAGCGAGCAGCGAGCAGCAGCCCGCTGCTCCCAGCGAGCAGGAGCTCGCTGCTGCCAGGCGAGCAGCAGCCCGCTGCTCGCTGCAGACAGCGGGCTGCTGCCCGCTGACAAAGAGAAAAGAAGGAAAAAAAAAGAAAAAGGGGGCAACAAAAAAAAATCCCCCACCCCCGCAGCCCGCTGCAGCAACCCGCCGCAGCAGCGAGCAGCTGTTGCAACACGCAGAAGCCGCAGCAGCGGGCGGCAGCAGCAGCACGTGGCTGCAGCAGCGCACAACCGCAGCGGCGAGCTGCAGCAGCCGCGGCAGCCGCAGCAGCTTGCAGCAACAGCAGCTGCGGCTGCCACTGCAGCAGCCACAACAGCAGTAGCAGCAAGCAAGCAGCAGCAGCAGCAGCAGCAGCGGCAGCAACTGTAGTAGCGGCAGCAACCGCAGCAGCAGCAAGAGCACCAGCAGCAGCGGCAACGGCTGCAGCGGCATCAGGAGCAACAACAACAGCAGCGGCCCTAACGTCCACCGCTGCTGACGTCAGCACTCCTCTGCTGACGTCATTGCTGACGTCACTGCTGATGTCATCAACAAAAAAAAACAAAACAAAAAAACAAAAACAAACAAAAACAAAAAAAGGGGGAAAGGATAGAAAACAAGGGATACTGAGTAATGGAAGGGAGTCCTGATGAGGGGTCCTCCACTGGTGGGGGGACCCCTACCCCTCCCTTCTTGCAGCGACTGCTGCAGCAACAGCAGCAGCACCCGCCGCCGCTTCAGCAGTAGCACCCGCCGCCGCTGCAGCAGCAGCAGCCACCGCCGCTGCAGCAGCAGCAGCTGCCGCCGCCGCAGCAGGAACAACAGCAGCCGCCGCCGCTACAGCAGCAGCAGCAACTGCCACCGCCGCTGCAGCAGCAGCAGCAGCAGCCACCGCCACTGCAGCAGCAGCAGCCGCCGCCCCTGCAGCAGCAACAGCAGCAGCCACCGCCGCTGCAGCAGCAGCAGC
>SZWC01005729.1:106442-123683 GCA_023375785.1 Penium margaritaceum | reverse complement strand
GCGGGTGTCTGCGGGACAGGCGGAGCTGCCGGAGTGGCAGCGCCGCTGGACGAGGTCAAAGTGGTCGGGCCAGCAGCGGCGACGGCGGCAGAGGCGAGGCGGCGCTCCCGCTGGCGTCGCATGGTAGCGACGATGCGCGCCTCGTCCGTCGGGATAGGGCACGTGTACCATCCATGCCCGGGCTGACCGCAGTTGTCGCAGACCGAGCCACCACCGCTGGAACCTGTCGACGACTGCTGCTGCTGCTGCTGCGGCTGACCCTTGCCTTTCTTGTTCCGGTTCTTCTTCTTCTTCCCTGACGACGATGAGGCTGCTCCGGCGGGGGAGGCGACGGCCACGGAGGCAACGGCAGGGGAGGCGACAGCAGGGGAGGCGACGGCAGGGGATGCAAGCGCCTCCGTACGATGGAGCTGGGACTCCTGGTGAGCTTCCTCAATACGGAGGACGAGCTCGTATGCCCAGGGCATGAGGGTGCCCTGGGTCGCCATGGTGGAGAGGACGTCCTGGGGGTAGTGTACAAAGACGTCGGCGTAGTCGCTAGTGGCGCCGCGCTTTATGATGAGGAGCGCGGACAGAGGGGGCGGAGCAGATGTGCCGAGACGACGGAGGATGTCCTCCGCCCGCTGCCAGTAGGCAGTGACCGTCTCGGTCTCCCCCATGTGCAGGGAGTTGAACTCCCGGAGCAGACGGCTGATCTCAGCGACGCTGGACAGGCGATGGGGCCTGGTGAGGACGTGCCAGGCGGCTGCAGGGTCTGGGATGGCGCCAGCCGTGACGTCGCCGAGGAAAGGTTCTAAGGCCAGGCGGGAAGCTGGAGGGGCGACTGGGACAANCACAGACCCTCACCCTGCGCCCAGATCCGGAAGCTAAGTTCCCAGCTTCGGAACTGCTCGCCGGCTTGAAGCGGCGGTGGCGGCGTCTCAAAGTCCTTCTGCCTGCGGCCGGCACCCGGAGTGGGGCCAAGGACGGAAGTGACTGTCTGCCGCTGACGCTGAGTCTGCTGTTGTGCCAGGTAGTACGTGGCAGCAGACACAGTTGGGCTGGCGTGCCCTGGGTATATGAAGGACGGCAATGCGCTGGTGGCGGTTTGGGAGGCGACTGGCTGCAGCGCCGCAAGCTGCTGGGTCAAGGCGGCGAGTTGTTGCTGAAGAGCAGCAAGCGGGTCAGGGGTGCCGCCAACGTTACCCGTGAGCTGCTGCTGCTGCTGCTGCTGTAGAGGCGGCGGCTGCTGCTGCTACAGAGGCGGTGGCTGCTGCTGTATGGGCGGCGGCTGCTGCTGCTGCAGCGGTGGCGGCTGCTACTGCTGCAGCGGTGGCGGCTGCTGCTGCTGCTGCTGCTGTATGGGCGGCGGCTGCTGCTGCTGCAGTGGTGGCGGCTGATGCTGTAGAGGCGGCGGCTGCTGATGTTGCAGCGACGGCGGCTGCTGCTGGATGGGCGGCGGCTGCTGCTGCAGCGGCGGTGGCGGCTGCTGCTGTGGAGGCGGCGGCTGCTGCTGCTGCAGCGGCGGCAGCTGCTGTTGCAGAGGCGGTGGCTGCTGCTGCTGCAATGGCGGCGGCGGTTGGTTCTGCTGCGGCGGCGGCGGCAGCTGTTGATCATGCGGCGGCGGCGGCTGCTGCTGCTGCAGCGGCGGCGGGTGCTGCTGCTGCAGCGGCGGCGGGTGCTGCTGCTGCTGCTGGTGCTGCAGCAATTGCTGCAAGAAAGGAGGGGTAGGGGTACCCCCATCAGAGGAGGACCCCCCCTTGTCAGGACTATCAGCCATGCCTTGGTGTCCTCTCCTTTCCTTTTTTTGTTTTTCTTTGTGTTGTTGTCTTTGTGTTGAGGCGTCAACAAGGGGTTGGGAGAGTGGGGAATCTACCCACTCCTCTAGACTTCCCCTTTTCCCCTTTCACCCTCCCCCTTTTTTTGTTGATGATGTCAGCAGTGACGTCAGCAATGACGTCAGCAGAGAGGTGCTGACGTCAGCAGCGGCGAATGTAGGGACCACCGCTGCTGCTGTTGGTGCTGATGTTGCTACAGCTGCTGCTGCTGCTGCTGCTGCTGTTGTTGCTGCTGTTGTTGGTGCTGGTGCTGCTGCTGCTGCTGCTGTTGCTGTTGCTGCTGTTGCTGCTGCTGCTGTTGCTGCTGCTGCTGCTGCTGCAGCTGCTGCTGCTGTTGCTGATGTTGCTGCTGCTGCTGCTGAAGCCGTGTGCTGCTGCTGCTGCTGCTGCAGCTGCTGCTGCTCGTGCTGCGAGCTGCAGCAGTTGCTGTGGCTGCTGCTGCTGCAGCAGCGAGCTACTGCAGCTCACTACTGCTGCAGCTGCTACGTGCTGTAGCTGCTGCTCGCTGTAGCTGCGGGCTGCTGCAACGAGCTGTGGGGGTGGGGGAATTTTTTTTGTTGCCTTTTTTTTTTCTTGTCACAACGGGCAGCAACCCGCTGTCTGCTGCGAGCAGCGGGCTGCTGCTCGCACAGCAGAAGCGAGCTGCTGCTCGCCGGCAGCAGCGGGCTGCTGCTCGCTGCTCGCTGCTCGCTCGCTGCGAGCAGCGGGTAGCAGCAGCCGCGGCTGGCAGCTGCTGCTTGCAGCTGCTGCTGCTGCTGCAGCTGGCGGCTACTGCGGCTCACTACAGCAGCTGCTGCAGCCCGCTGCTGCTGCTGCACGCTGCTGCAGCTGCTGCGTGCTGCGGCTGCTGCCTGCTGCTGCTGCGGGCTGCTGCTGCTGCTGCACGCTGCTGCTGCTGTTGCACACTGCTGCTGCTGCTGCTGCAAGCTGCTGATGCTGCGGGCTGCTGCTGCTGCTGCTGCGATCTGCTGCTGCTGCACGCTGCTGCTGCTACTGCTGCGAGCTGCTGCTGCTGCGGGCTGCTGCTGCTGCTGCTGGGAGCTGCTGCTGCTGCGTGCTACTGCGAGCTGCTGCTTCTGCCTGCTGCTGCTGGTGGTGCCAGTCACTGCACCTGGGTGGCGTCGCCGCGTGCGTCGTCGCCCACAGACGTCAGACGCCGCCTGCCGCTCACCTCCTCGCGTCACGCGTGGGGGTCAGTGCTGCCGAAAAATTTTCGGCAGCGTTTCCCCTGGCCCAGTGGCCGTGGGAAAAATTCTGAAGCCGCCACCAGGAGGGTCAATGCTGCCGAAAAAAATCCGGCAGCATTTCCCCTGCACTGGCGCGTATGGGGGTCCGCCGGCGTTGTCTGGCACCTGTTCGCCAGTCTTCTGCTGCTGCTGCTACGCTCAGGCTCTGATACCAAAAAGGAAACTATGCAGCATGTTGGGGCAGCAGCGTTGTTGATGCAGCGTGCGGGCTTCCACGCTCGTTGCTTAGGTCAGCTGCCCCCTCAGTCTGCTGCTCTAGAGTCTAAGTCTGGAAGCTCTGGGTTTTGTTACTCAGAAGCGCGCGCGCCAGAGTTAGCACCAGAAAGCAGCTGAAAACTGACAATGACTGATTAGGAATGAAGAATGAACAACAATGGGAGACCCCTCCAAGTTCTAGGCCCCCCCCAGCTCTGTAGAGCTTGTTACTCAGTTCAACAGCCAATCAGAAAATAGCTCAGTTCAGGCTGGCAGGTTTTCTCGGTGAGGCCTGCCAGGCAGCCGACAGCCCAAAACCCGGGCGTCGTCCGTTTTGCCTGAAAACGGGACCATACCATAATACCGCCGCTGCGAACGCAGCCGTGCGGTCAGAATCTGCTAGAAAAATAGTAGCAAGGAGTTATGGCAACCTAAACCCAGATAGTGCCCACAACGGTTTATGCTGCCAAATAGGGCCATGCAACATGCAACTGGGACCCTAGGCAGTGCATGACGATGCAGACGCGATGGGACGCGCTGGACGCATGCAAGCAGCAAATGCGGTGTCAATGACCGCCGGCAGCACAACCGCCGAGGAGGCCTGCCGATGGAGCTGAGCGCGTCGCCTGAGAGAGGAGGCTCCAGCGAACTGCGAGAAGACCTCAGCGTGCGTCGGCTCCACCGGACGACACTCCATCAGCGTCGAGTCTCGCCGTCAGTCATCTGCACGCCGATGTACACAAGCCGGGAGGACACAACAGAGCACAATGAGAGATGCGAAAAAACCAACAGAGGAGTCGTGCAGGAGGGGTGAAGCAGTATAGCAGCACGCCAGCGCAGCAGCGCCATAGCGGCTGTCCAGCAGCGCAGCAACAGAGCTGGCAGTTTTGACCACAGCAGCAGCAGCAACAGCAGCAACATCGGCGGCGGCATCAGAAACATCAGCAACAATAGCGGCCAACGTGGCTTGAGGCCATTGCCTTCAAGCTCGACGGCAGCAGCAGCAGCAGCAACAACAGCAACGTACGCCACCGCTGCCCCTGTCCGTGCAAGTTCCTAGAAGCCGCACGGACGTGGAGGAGCCGCGGACAAAAATCACGTCAGCCACCACCTCCCCGTCGGCACGAGCTTGCCCTGGCTTCAAACGAACACCGTTTTTGACGTTTGAGGGTGCGTTGGAAAGCTCTTCTCTCAAGCTCTCCAGAGCTACTATTCACGCTCAGTTTCGTGCTCTATCGCCACCAGCAAAGACTGAAGTGCACCACAGATTCATTTTCTGCTGAAATTCGGGCAGAACCGGGAAAAGTGACGGTTTGCCACTTTTTCCAACTTTTTGCAACCGAAAATTTCACCATCATGTTCAGCACATTCAGGAGCCTCTGTGGTCCAAATTTCGCTTGATTTGGACAACCTTGAATTTTTAGTGCCGAAATTTTTAAATTTCAACACTTAGCCAAATTTCTGGCCGTCAGCACCATACTTAGCCAAATTTTTGGCCGGACAGTCAAAAGTTTCCAGCGTTTCAAATCCTCGAGAAACGCTAACGGTTTTGAAATCCGACAAACTTGACCTGTCGCCCCATACTGAGCGGCGACATGAGCCTGTCCGACAAGGAAAAGGGACCAGGCGACCCCTCCTCCTCTTCGTCTGGTGTACTGAGTCCACGCTCGCAGGCCATTGAGGACCTGCGAAGCCAGCAGGATGAGATGCGTCGCCTCCAGAGAGAGCAGACTGATGCTATCCGCACGCTGACTGAGCTTCTGCGTGCTCAAACCACGGCTCCTCAGCGGGTTTCTGAGGGAGCTGCCGGCGTCGCGGTCTCTACGCAGCAGTCGGCTTAGGCACCCGTGACAGGAGCTCGACCTGTCCCACCACCTGCTGACCTCCTGGATGATGAGCCACTCATGCCAGGCATTACTCATGATTCCCCGGCTCAGGAGATTCGAGTTCTTCAGGAGCGCCTCCGTCAGCTGCAGACGGGCATCCGATCGCCTCCGTTTTCCCCGAAACGATTGTCACCTGACTACCCCGGTGACCATCCTCTTCCAGGAGTCTTTCCGGTCTCTCGTCCTTCTCAACCTGTGGTTGCTCTCCCCACGGAGCGACAACCCAAGGATTTTGAGGCACCACCTCCACGGTACATGAGTGAGGATGGCTTCGACTGCTGGGAGATCCTGTTTCAGGTGTGGGCTACTTCTGAGGGAGTGTGGCCTTACTACCACAACCCGTACCAGCCTACAGATCCAGCACAGGTACTAACAGCAGCCCGGGCCATGCGCGGACTCCTCTACGCCATGCCACACGAGACCGTCGTCGACTTCCGCCCTTTCCTTGGCGAGGTTGGCACAGGCACCGACGCCGATCCCCGTGGAGGTTGGGATCTGGCCTTATCCCTGCTGGCCGCAGAGACGCACGCCACTCGTGCATCACACATTGGTGCTTTCCATTCGCTTCGTCAGGGGCCTGCAGAGCCTGCAGCGGATTACTGGCGACGCGCCATACGCATCTACACGCGCTTGGGGACCTCAGGAGGCACACAGCTGTGGGCGCTTCGTACGATTATGCTCGGAGTTCGCCTCGAGTACACTGACATCTTCACACGGTACAGCGATGCTGTCCTCGAGCCCTTCTCAGCCACTCTGCAGCTGCTTCCTTGGGCGCATCAGCTCTTCTTTCAGGTGACCTCAGCCTGCGAGGCAGCCATAGCCCATCAGGAGACTTCCCTCGCTACAGCAGCCATCGCATCACCACCATCTTCCCTCCTGCAGTCTCCCTCGTCCTCGTCCATCACTTCCTTGTCTTCCTCTTCCTCTTCGACCCTGTCTACACCCACGCAGACACAGGGCATTGCAGCAGCCGCCCAGGGGAAGAAGAAGAATAGGAAGTGTGGATCAGGTCAGCAGCAGTCGTCATCCAGTGGTAGCAGTGGCCGTTCTGTGCACTGCTACAACTATGGAGGCGCCCATCGCTACACCGAGTGCCAGCAGCCGCTTGACTGGGCGCGGATCACTCGTGGGCTCCAGACTGCTCATGCTCTCCATTCCACATCTGGCACGTCACCCGCATCCTCCTCCAGACGCGCGGCAGCCACGATTGCAGCTGTTCCTGCCTCCTCACCGATGAGCAGCAGCGATCCGGACCCGCGCGCCCACACCATCGCCGAGCTTCGCCACCTTCTGGCGCTCCGCTTTCAGGGAGGTGCGAGTGTGTTGTCATCGTTGGGAGGTTCACAGACTGTTTGTTCGTCCGTTCCTGTGGCTCGTGATGATGCGTGTGGGAGAGCACAGTCAGCATGTGATGATGATGGGCCTGACTGCACCAAGTGGATTCATGAGTCTCATCTTTGTGTTGTGCGTCGTTCCTCCCCACTGACGGCTCAGCGTCCCTCTGATGCCGAGTGTTCCATTGCTCGTTGTACAGTGACGTCCTCCAGTCGTGATTCCGGTGGCACTTGGATCATTGATTCTGGTGCCACCCATCACATGACGTGCCGTCGCAGTGACTTTGTTGTTCTCGGCCCTGTCACGTCTGTCCGTTCCGTTCGTACAGGCTCTGGTCAGTCCTTGCCAGTCCATGGTGTTGGGGTTGTATGCTTCGATGGTCCGTCTGGCCCCTTGTACCTTTCCGGCGTGTTGCTTGTGCCTGATCTTGAGCTCAGCTTGCTTTCTGTGCATGCCTGTACCTTGATGGGTCTCTCTGTGGAGCATACCGCTGACTCAGCGGTAGTGACTGCTACTGACACCCGTAGTGTCGTCCTACGTGCTTCAGTCATAGATGATCTGTATCGCATCGCTCGGCCCTCCTCCCCTTGCTCTTCCTCCTCCTCCGGTCGTGTCTTTGTCACTGGTGTTCTATCTCCGGAACACCAGCGGTTGCTTCATCGCCGTCTGTGTCACGTAGGCTCCGACACTGTGTCGAAGCTCATTCGGACACAGCCTGCTCTCGGTCTTGACGTGGCTTCTTTCGAGAAGCCACCGAAGACTGATTGTCTTTTTTGCGCTCAGGGGAAGATGCACCGGTGCACCTACCCTGACTCTCGTTCTCGAGCGCTTCGGCCTCTCGAGTTGGTTCACTCAGACCTTCTCGGCCCTCTCCCGATCGAGTCTCTGTCCGAGAGGGGCCGGTATGTTCTGACTCTGACTGATGACTTTACCCGGATGCGGTGGGTCTACAGTCTTCGTCAGAAGAGCGACGCTGCCCTTGCGGTTCGACTCTGGCTAGTGATGGCTGAGCGTCAGTCCCGCCACACGCTACATACCTTCCGCTTGGATCGCGGCGGCGAGTTCCTTGGCGAGATGGACTCCTTCTTTGCTGAGCATGGGATTTTTCACCAGGTCTCCGTCCTTGCTACCCCCCAGCAGAACGGTGTATCTGAGAACCACACCATGGAGGATGCGGTTCGCGCCATGCGGTTTGAGTACGGTCTCCCAGAATCTTTTGTCTTTGAGGGTTTCGCCTACATGACTTGGGTCTGGAACCGCCTCCCGCACGGTCCGCTTCCGGACCATATTACACCGTACAAGCTCTGGTTTGGACACCGTGCTGACCTTCGTCTCGCTCACGTCTGGGGCTCTCTGGCCTCCGTGTGGTACACCGAGGACCAGCAGGGGTCCAAGGTCTCACCTCGAGGCCGCTTGTGTGCCTTCATAGGCATTTCCCCGCGGTCGAAGGCCTGGCGCTTCTGGGACCCTACTCGTCGTCGCGTCATTGAGTCCCGCGACGCGCTGTTTTTCGAGTCTCTCACCTACCGTGACATGACTTCGATCACAACACTCTCCGCCGTCCATGTTCCTTCCTGTGAGGGTTCTCGGCGGATGGGGGAGACTTCTACGCCAGCGAGCACCTCTCATCAGGCTGATGTGTCCGCTCGAGCCCCCTCTCGGTCTCCGGCCCTTGATGATCCCGCGATCATTACCGTCGGTCCAGAGATCTCGCATGTACAGCCTGTTTCACATCCCACAGGTACCTCTGTTCCCACGCCTCCTTCTACACCAGCACCTACGTCTGCTGGCACTCCTGTCTCTGTATCTGATCCAGTCTTGCCCACTCCCGTTCCTACGTCGACTGGTACTCCTGCTTCAGTGTCAGGTCCAGTCTTGCCTGCTCCGGCTGTCACACCCAGTCCCGTGTTCCCCACACATGCATCTCCTCGCACGGCATCTCCGGCTGCCTCGTCACAGCCCTCACCAGCTGTGGCCGTACCTGTCCCTGTGGTCGCACCTGTCCCTGAGCCTGAGGTGCGTCCCTCGACCTCAGGTTACTCCCGTGAGCCCGGTGGCCGTCTTCGACCACTGGATTCCGGAGCTCAGCGAACGTTGGGTCCCGGACCCAGGCGCTCCTCTCGCAACATCGCGAGTGGTGACCCCGGCACAAAGGCCCTAGGCCTGAGTCTTTGCACTGAGCTCACTGAGGTACATCCACCGTGCCCTGTAGGGCACGACCTCGTCACTCGCGAGTTCCATATCGCCTGCGACGCTACAGCTGATCTCGCGGTCGTCAGGCCCGACACTGAGGTGTGTGCACTTGCCACGCAGAGTTCTCCCTCTGGTTGTTGCAACGCATCACAATGGCGGGTACTGACTGCCAAGGCTGAAGAAACAAGCGTTGCAGCCGTACTGCCTCAGCAGCCCTTGCGCCCAAAGCAACGTACTCTGCCTCCGACGAACTACGTGCGATGCAGCCCTGCTTCCCGCTTCGCCAAGAGAGAGCGGTACCACCGAGCAGGAACACGTAGCCAGTACGACTGCGCCCATCTGGGCTCCAAGCCCAGTCGCTGTCAGTGTAGCCGTCAAGGACCACCGGACACTACCAACGAAAACAGAGTCCGAGGTACGGCGTGGAGACCACGTACCACACCACTCGCACAGCCGCCTGAAGGGCTCTCGCACGTGGAGCCTGCGAGAACTGAGCGAGGAGTTTGATGGCGAACGCGATATCAAGACGCGTGGTAGTGGCCAAGTACATCAGAGATCCGATGAGACAGAGGTACAAGGTCACGTCCACTGTCTCCCCCAGCTGTGTAGGGTCATCCACCTTCAGGGCATCCTGCCCATCAGGTGTAAGAGGTGTGGAAGCGGAAGGCACTGCACCAAGGAGATCGTTGAAGCGCTCCCCCACGACTCGTGCGTATCGGGCCTGATGCAACAACAGTATCCGACGTCTGCGATCTCGCACGATCTCCATACCAAGAAACACCGATGCAGGACCGAGGTCCTTCATCCTGTAGGCAGTCTGCAGGACAGCCTTGGCCTCCTTCACGGCCTCCAGGGATAGAAACGCAATCAGAAGGTCATCGACATAGACCAGGATGGCGGTGAACCGCTCGGGTGTCAGTAGGATGAAAAGAGAGGGGTCTGCCTCGCTCTGTACGTATCCTGCACGAGTCAAAGTGCCGGTGATCTCCCGGTTCTAACACCGCGGAGACTGCTTGAGGCCGTATAAGGACTTGCGCAAGCGCCAGACCTTGGCACCATCCTCAAAGCCCGGTGGCTTAGCCACGTAAATCTCCTGATCCAGAGAGCCACGGAGGAACGCATTGTTCACATCCATCTGGTGCAGTTCCTAGTCATGCTGAGCCACTACACCGAACAGAGCTCGAGCTGAGGTCATGCGGCCGATAGGGGCAAAGGTGTCAGTGTAATCGACTCCCTCAATCTGAGAGTACCCCTTGACGACCAAGCGGGCCTTGTAGCGTTCCAGTGAGCCATTCGGCTTCACCTTCTTGCGAAAGACCCACTTGACCTAAATAGCCTTCCTCCCAGGAGGAAGGTCGACAAGCTCATAGATTCTGTGCTCTCGGATAGCGCGAAGCTCATCCTCGCAGGCAACACGCCAAGCGTAAGCATCCTGTGATGAGAGAGCCTCCCTCATTTGTTTGTGTCACTCACTGTTGTGTTTGTACCAGTGCTGCACATGTATGGACATGCGTACCATCGGGTCATGGGGGAGTGTTGTGATTTGTGACATTCTTGTACAGTTTACTATGACCACTCGGCCGTGTCCATACTCGTGCAGATCCTTGAGGCGGGCCCTGGTGACACCGCTGCGACGACTGGCGGCGGACTACCGGCTTGGAGCTGGCCGACTACCGTTCTAGAGCCCAAGATGCTGCCGGGACTCTCTGCTGTCTTTTCTACAGCTTGCAGACGTCTTTCGGCGGACTGGCCATGAGCCCTATTTGCATGTTTTTGCATTGTATGTCCACCGTCTGATGATGGATGCATGCATGTGACCAGTCGTAGCGTCCGTCTTTTGATCCTGCACGTCTAGGTTCAGACGGCGTAGCATTCTGACATGTGTGCGCAGAGTTACGGCCAAAACAGTGGTTTTGGGCCGGTTTTNTTTCTACAGCTTGCAGGCGTCTTTCGGCGGACTGGCCATGAGCCCTATTTGCATGTTTTTGCATTGTATGTCCACCGTCTGATGATGGATGCATGCATGTGACCAGTCGTAGCGTCCGTCTTTTGATCCTGCACGTCTAGGTTCAGACGGCGTAGCATTCTGACATGTATGCGCAGAGTTACGGCCAAAACAGTGGTTTTGGGCCGGTTTTTAGGACAGCTCTTGGACTGCCGCGTGCGACACCCGCCGTGCGCCGCGGCAGGTATTCATGCCTTGAACCTGTCATTTGTTATTCCTCTCTGCAATTATATTCAGTTTGAGTTTCCTGACACTCTGTCCGTGTCCCAACCTAGACCCTTGCAGTTTTGTCTCAAACTTGTGACTGTTGTCACACGCTGACCTGACGCTGACGCCTAGTGTCACGGCAAGTGGTTAGGAAGGTTCTAGGAAACTTCTCAGCAACAACCTGCCTAAGCATACATGACTAAAACACATTCGACCACGTCGACCACGCGCGTATGTGGGTGCACTCTATCATACATTGCTCCACATTTTGCTAAGGATAAACCAAGCAAGTTATGTTGATCATGGACATTGTGCTCTTAAACTCATTCTTGCTGGACAAAGCAGGCGCCACTCTTGCACTGGGCTGAGATACCGACAATGCATGAGCCATTGGATGTGTGATGATGCTGCGTCCGAGAGATTCACTCCAGATTAGTCACGTGCAGTGATGGTGTGTATGTGTGGACATAGTGAAGAGGTTACGTGCGTGTTCACATCCCATGAACAACACTCCATGATCCATAGATGAACAAGTTGCACACAGATGAGAACGAGAATAACAAACACCTATGCGACAGGAGACAACTCACGAGCAAGAGAGTGGTACAAAAACATCAATCTGGGGAAACGCGAACCCGCTCTAGACCAGCAGCATGCACAGCCGCCTTGAACATGTCACTACCGAGAACCTTGGTAAGAAAGTCTGCATGCTTCTGTTGAGTATCAAGAGAGACAACTTGGACCTCTCCGGAAGCAATGCGCTCGTTTACAAAGTGATGCTCAATGTAGATGTGCTTTGTGCAAGAATAGTGCATACCGTCGTGCTCAATAACTACTTCTATGCTCTAGTTATTGTAGCATGTAATGATGCAACAGATAGGCACACACAACTGTTGCAACAAGCGGCAAATCCATGTACTCAGCCTCACTCGAGCTGCGAGCAACACATCCCTGTTTTCCAATCTTCCAAAATGCAACAATGGTACCAACTGAAACGATGTATCCCGTACGACTACGTGCATCTGTTCCGTGTGTCCAGTCATTGTCTATGTAGCTGTCAACAACCACAGAGTTGTGCGCAATAGCACAGTCCAACACGTGCTTTTAGAAAGCACGCAACGGACAACATACTAAGCAACCTGAAGGTGCCTCTGACGAGGCTGATGGGAGCCAAGAAGTTGACCAAGAAGGTCACATCTGCTCGAGTGATGCTAGCAAGGTGCATGAAGGAAATGATCACATTGGTGACATCTACTTGCTGAAAAACATGCAGCGACACAACCTTCAACAGAGGTGTTGAGGGAATTGTAGAACTCATGTGCAACAAGTGCATAACCCACTGCGGAGTTGGGACAGACCATACGGGCAGCATGTCCGAGTGCATCAGAAATAGTGGGCCTTGCAAAAGGCCAAGAATTAGAAGAAGGAACATATGCAATGCTGAGGGGGCTGAGAGGTCGATTGCCGAGGTTGCGCAAAGGCGTCCTCCACACGTGTATGGCTTTGAATACAAGATTGGTGGCCATGATGGTGGCATGTGACTCACGATGAAGCACTAGGACGTCAAAAGGCTCAGTGGTCTGTGCCTCAGAAGTGGGAGATTAATGGGGGGGACTGTGCCGGAGGAGATTGTGTATTAGCAGTGGCTGGCACGTGTGCCGACCCTGCAGATGATGCGGAAAAAGACACAGAGACCGGCGACGACTTTTGAGAGGGAGCAGTCGGGACGCTCGATGATGAGGAGGGACAGGTTGACTCACTGGCAGTGGAGGGGACCGGCAACGCATGTGGAGGGGGCATCAAACTTGTGGAGGGAGTGGAAGATATGCCCCTAAGACCGGAGGTTGAGACAGACTCACCCCCCCAAGCCGATGGAGCGAGGTAAGAGAGGAAGGTGGAGCGAGGAAAGAGAGGAAGGTGGAGCAACACAAGAAAAGTCACAATGGAAGATGTCCTCAAAGAACAAAGCATCACGCTGGTCAGTCCCTGAAGCGCCAAACCTTAGACATGACAAAGACACAAAGAAAGGTGCAGAAGCGAGCCGGGGGACTAAGCTTGCTGTCCTGAAGATCCTCGGGATGCGAGATGAAAGTGACACAACCCTAGCCACGACCAAGCCTAAGTCCACCGGCGACCAAACCAGCATTCAAAGGGCGTGACACAGCGAAAACACGGACCGTGAGGAACATAATTCAAGACCCATGTTATGTTGGATATGGCCTCAAAGGAGATGAGGGGAGGAAGATCGGACTCAGCAAGAAGGATGTGCATACCGTCTGCAAGAGTGCAATTCCAATGCTTGGAGATGCCATTGTGGAGGGGGCCGAGGGCTCCATACACATCCCACAATTGACAAGAAACAAGCAGTGGGCCCATGAATCTAGCACCGTGGACACAACAAAAAGTGCGCAGACGACGACTGCAGATGAGTTAAGCCTGCGATAGTTATGTCTCTTGAATGTTAAAAGCATTTCTTTTCTGCCGAAGGGCAAAGTCCAAATGCATGCGAGAGTATCCATTGGTGAGAAAAAGTGCATAGCGTCCAACGCTATCCAAGGTGTCATGAGCAAAGGCACCTGTGACGTTTGCAAACAAGAGGTCGAGGAGATGGCCGGTGGGGAGTAAGATGTGCAGAAAGTTGAGCAATGCATTTTTCCCTAAGCACAATTAAGGCAATCATCAGCACTGGGAGGCATCTAGACCATGCGCGGACTGTGTGCACAATAAGTAACCAATTGTGGCACTGTGGATGTGACACAAGCGATGATGCAACATCTGCGTATGTGCTGGAGAACGGGAGCGTGCGATGTGAACAAGAGCAGCTGTGACAGAGGAGGGTGCAAAGGAGGGAACAAGAGACAGATGATCGAAGCACGTGCCATGGAGCAAGATGCAGCCTGTGGTGTGGTGCAAGACAGAAGCAATGTCGCGGCTAGAGGAGAAGTTCCCCTGGTCGTTGTGAGTTGTAGCAAAGAGTAAACTGAACTCAAGGGAGGGCACTTACAACATGTCTAGCGGATACATCAACCCTGAGGGACAACAAATGAACAACACTTATTTCTTGGACAAGAAGAAGCTGGCTGGAGCCAGTGCGCACAAAGTTTACAGAGCCAACCGGGCCCAAGGAGATGAACAATGTGCGAGAGGACTTCATGTGATGGGTGGCTCCGGAGTCCAGTATCCAGACGCAACCCAACACACACAGAGACGTGGTGATACGACTCACAGCAACGGTAGCAGAGCACAAATAAAGCGGCTAGCCACAAGCAATAGGATAATGAGGCAAACGAATAAACTGCCGGTCATCAACCCACAAAATATCCACATGTAGATAGTCCTGAACCCCACGAGAGGACGATCTACGAAGAGTCCCATCAGCCTCACACGCACGTCTGGGGTCACTTGCGTGAGACCGACTAGTAGAACATGCTACAAAACAAGCACATCCATTACACTTAGTGGAACGCGATAGAGAACAATCGCATCTATTGTCTTGTGAGAGCCGCAGTCACTAGAGTGCTCCCTTCAACGGTGACCTCATCCTCCTCACGCACACTCTCATCAGTGAGGCGACTCATGGGGATGATGAGATTGCCACAGAAGAGGAGGGGAGCACTGTGGTGGTTGCGACCACGACAACATGGTGGATGCGGTTGTTTTGTAGCAAGTTCCATTAGTCAGTCAGGCGCTGCGTAGTTAACTCCCAAAGTGCGCCAATGCTCATAAGGGCATCGTCTGGGACAGGCTCGGTGACTAGATGCTCGATCTCTGCAGCCTTCACCTCCCTGAATATGTCAAACAGTTTGGGGATTAGGTTGTTAACAATGGAGAGAACGACGAGGAGCTGCCCAGGTACAACTTTGTCCTAGTCACGCAGGAGTTTGAGACTGCACGCCTAGTATGCATCAGCGATCTCACCTGCATGCATGGACAGCTTGTTAAACAAGATGGTGAGGATGCTCTGGGCCGCATGGCCGGTCACATTGTTGTGACGCTTGATGGGAGTGTAGACGCTGACCAGGTCAGCTGGCATGCATCGTGCTATGTTTGCATAGTATGGCCCAATCTCATCAGTGAGATCGTCCGGTCCTCCAAAAGGAGGGCACAAACAGTACGGTTGGACTCTGACTCATTCGGGACAAATGGGGGGACGAGAGAGGTGTTGGGGTCATGTTAGTTTGGACTCTGACTCATTCGGGACAACCTAATCCCCAGAAATTCTCTGCATTTGTCGAGGCACTGAAGCGAACCTCCCAAGACGAAAAAGAGAAATTTGAGATAAAGCGGGATGGTGATGTGTCAAAGTCAGGTTGGCGTTGTACGCATTACAAGAGCTTTGGCTACTGTTGCACCAGCTGCGGCTGCCGCTACGATGGGGTCACACTAGTTTGAGCCAAAGGTGGTGGATGTAGAAGCGGGTGCTGTGGCAACAACGACGACAGCAGCAGTGGATGCAGCAGTAATGGAGCGTAGTGTAGGCTGAAGGCAGTTTACAACCAGGTCAGCAATCTGGTCCTGATCGCCCTGCTTGCGGTATAGGCACTCTTTGGCTACTCACTGTGTGGTGAGGGATTTTTGGAGCGTAGAGCGCTCGCGCTGCAACTCTAGTGGCGGAGAGAGAAGAGACGAGGAAGAGATGTAGCTTTGGATGTTACATTGATGGCCACAGTGGAGGCCGCAGAGTCAATTGGAGATGCAATACCAGTGAGAGCAACGGTTGAAAGGGTGGAGACTGCTGCTGCGGTAGAGACTAGGATGAGTATGTGGTGGCTGGCCGTTAATGCTGATGGAGTCAAATGAGGCCTAAGTGCTGGACGTGTGGATGGAGGTTACCGCGCTAGGTAGAGACGTGGCTACTACTGCTGATGCCACTACCTTTGCTGTAGCAGCAATCTTGGTGACCACATTGACTGTAGTTGCAGCAAGAGGACCGTGATCAACTGTGACTATGGTGTGGACTCCTGTTCAAAGTCCTTCAGCCGTCAAAAGTTGACTAGCAATGCATCACGTAATTTGTGGTGTCCTCCTGTTCAAAGTCCTTGGCCGGGCCATGGTCCTTGCCGGGATGGTAGCCAGGGTTGTGGTGGCAAAGACGCGACCGGTGCTCGCACTCCACCGTGACCTCATAGTATGCAACCTCGTCTTTGATCTGATAATGCTAACAACTGGTTGTAGGCGACATAGGAATGGGCATTGTTGCCAGCGGAGAAGCGAGGATGTTGGCTATCCATTTGTCTCGCTAGGAAACGTCTCCTAAAACTTGAGATGAGGTGATGCTGCTGCTATAGTTGTTGATGCAACAGTATTTGTGCGAGTGAAGAAGCTTTGTGTGACGCGAGGACGAGTGCTACTGCCGCTGTGATGGTTGTTGCTACAACAGCAAGAGTGATAGGTGTAGAGGTACACCAGCCCGTGCGACGGTTGTTGTCGTTAATGGGGTGGCAGTGGTTGTGGTTGTACATGTGCAGGTGCAGATGCACCTTGAGCTACGCATGCAATTACTGTTGTTGGTGTGTACTCTTGAGTACAAATGCGCCTTGAGCTCTTGAGCACGACTGCGGTTGACGCTACAACTGGTGCAGATATGGTAATGCACACGTGGATGTAGATCATCTACATCCACATCTACAGTAGATGCACCATGAGCTTGTACGCGCGGTTCCTGCTGTCGCTGCCATTGCTGTTGCTGCCATAGCACGCGAGAGAGGTGCGAAGGCACCTTAGAATGCATTGCAGCTACTTCGGCCAATATAGTGGTTGCTGCTTTCTATGTGGTGGCTGCGGCTGTGGCAGTACGCGTGCGGTTGCAGATACACATAGAGCCGCGCGTGCAGCTATTGTTCTTGATATTGTTGTGGCTGAGCACGCATGGATGTTATATCTCGATTGCTATTGTTGTGGCTGAGCACGCGTGGATGAAGATGCATTGTGGACTGTGCACACGACTGTTGTTGCTGCTGCGATGGCTATGGCTATGGCAGTTCATGTACGGGTGCAGATGCACAATGGGCTCCAAGCCCAGCTGTCGTTTCCGTTGTGTTTGTATGTACGAAAGGTGTAGATGCACTTTTGGGTGCGGGATAGTACTGCGGCTAATGCAGTGGCTATGGATGTGCATCACACATGCGGGTATAAGTCCGTCTGGAGATGCGACTGCTGCTCCTACTACTGTTGCCGTTGCCGCGACTGCTACAAAAAATGCACAACCTCCCACACATTACTCGGTTTGTGCATTGAGGACCCAGCTTTTACCTCATTGTGATTCTTTTCAATATATATATATATATATATATATATATATATATATATATATATATATATATATATATATATATATATATATATATATAAAAAAA
>SZWC01005729.1:74037-101312 GCA_023375785.1 Penium margaritaceum | reverse complement strand
CAGGCAATGACCCCCCTCCCTCGCCACTTGAGCGTCGACGGCGCGAGAGAGGGAGAGGGCATAATGACCCCCTCCCCCCCTTGCCTCTCCAGCGCCGACTGCGCCAGAGAGGGAGAGGGGGCGATGACACGCCCCTCCCTCTTCTCATGGGCGCCAACGGCGCAAGAGAGGGACAGTGGGTGATTACGTCCCCCCTCCGTTGCCTCTTGAGCACGGACAGCGCCAGAAATGGAGGGGGGAGGTGGCAGACAGAAGCCAAGGGGGAGAAAGGATCCCTTGACCCTCCTCCCCCGGAACGGAAGCTTCTGGGACGTTGCGGCCACCTGCGTCGGCGCAGATGGCGCGTCAATTTGGGGGGTGAGGGGAGGCTCGCATCAGTTAAGATAGTATGAGATGGCCTCCCTACGTTGCCAGTCTGTGTGCGAGAGGCGCAATCGGTACATTGAACGTCGTGTTCTCTCGATGGTCATGGCTTCGACATCTGGGAGAAACTTTTCTATGTTAACTGAAATGGAGATAACGGCTTCGGTTGAACACGGTTTTGAACATTCTATGTTGACTATTTACAAGAACGTTCGAAACGGTGAAAACGTTTGTGGTCGAGCCCGAGTTTGTGGTCAAGTTGACCATGGGTTTTGACCCAAAAAATCTAAAAACTCTAGTTGAGCTCTTCCAAAAATCAGCGGTTTCCTTTTCTTTTCTGTTTCGAAGCACAAAAAGAAGGAAAAAAACCAACAGTTTTCCATGTTGTGGACGAAACTCACTTGGAAATATTTCAATGCGAGAAATTTAGCACCGACAGTGCCTAAATATTTTTTAATTAACCTCAAAGTTTGGGGTGTTACTTAAGAAAATCCGGAGGGGGTGATCTTCTAGAGCCCCGACATGGCTCAACGCGAATCGTACATGCGCTAAACAATTTCGTTTGCGCAAAAGAGCCACTACGGCACCGGGTTGCAAAACCACAACGGTGACGTACATCGAGACGACTTCTTGATCTAGATAAAAAAAGGGCGCCGTACATGCTGTAACCACTTGACGACTCACCTACTCGTCGCAACCATAGGAAATGTGCAGACAACACAAAATGAGTGTTGATTGCACACGTACACGGACGTGGACCTCGTCATCGACGTAAGTGCCGATTGCAATACGGGCAACAACACAAGTGCAGGTTGCAGAAAAATTTCTCGGTGCTGAACACACTACTGAAAATGTGCTAGTTGCACTAAAATCATGGATTCCGAAAGCATCTGTGATGCTACTGTTGAACGTACTGCACATGGTCTGTAGAGGTTTGACCAAAGCAAAGGCCAGTTGCAAATCCACGTGGATGTCGATTGCACCAAGGATACAAGGAAGGTTACTTGTGCTTGGATTTCGACGAAAGGAGAGAGTGAGTGCCGATCGCACTCAACACACATGCGATGGTGAAAATCCCTGCACAACGGTCGAGCGCACAAAATAAACAAGTGCCAGTTGCACGGGGAGCATGACCAACATGGGAGATGCAATTGTAGCATTCACGCGAGTGCCGACCACACAATCCCAAGAAACGCTGAGTGCATGGTCGAAGGGTGCGTTGGTTAAATCATTGACACGAGTGTCGAATGCACTATTGCCGTAGACGTCGATTGCATGATTGACAAAAGCTGCGGGTTGTGCCGAACGGACTATGGCCATGAGTTACAATTGGGCTAGCTATGCTAGTGTTGATGGTACAGCACATGTTGTAAGATTCCGATTGCACACATAACATGGGTGTCGACCGCAACCCGTTTTATCAACTAGCAAGAACTAGCCAATCGTTGTCTCGTCATGCTGTCTTGCGATAGACTACCAAATAAAAGCATACGACCTATGCACAAAGTGGTTCTACGGGCAAGTGCATCATGCGTGCTTTCTTTTTAAGCGCCAAAAATATGTCGTCCGACGTTTGCAAGGCATCTCGACGAAGTTCAGGATGGTCATACTGTCGAATCCTTCAAATGGAGAACTGACAGACATGGCTAGAAACAACCACTGACGACTTTGGTGATCAGATGAACGGCATAACAAAAACACGGCAATCTCGATCATCACAGATAGTGACGACCATCGGAAATTATAAACTTCGTCCTGCCGATAGCAACTTGGAAAGGTTCTTCCGAAAGAAGTACGAACCAAATTTTAACAGATAGATCACATGTGTGCCGAGGACGAATTCCTCAAATGTGGACCATGCTAAAGGGGGATGAACTCCTCTGTATCCATAGATGGAACGTGGTACAAAAGCCCAGCTGGGTGAGCACCAGTTCCAAGACATGCACGGCTTGCATGAGAACAAGAGGTGCCGAAGAAAAACCACTTTTCAATGGATCATGGTATGCGGTTCACGCAAGTGTGCTTCAGCCACATGATATTGGGCACACTACATGCGTGGAAAACTTGCACGAAATGCACAAAAGAAACCTTATCCACTAACTGTTGGTGCGTCGATCACGGCATTCAGCTATGGATAAGTTGGACGGACGAATGATCACAACGGTTTTGTGACATTTGAACAAGCTGAAGATATCCGCTGATTTTTTGGATAAAAATAGCGACCAACAGGATGCCACACGCATTACGTGTGCTACAACAGTCGCACGTCCCATTGTGCTACAATATCCAAAGACAAATACGATCGTTTCATGACTTAGCCTGTTTCATGACTATGTCATGAGATGTTAAACAAACCTGGTGTGTTAGCACGCCAACTTCAATCCTCGAGGATTGACATCGTCTGTCTGTACAGAGTGTGTGCAAGATACATCAGTACCTTTCGGAATTTCTGTGCATCATTTGTCATGGCCAATACAGACATCGGTCCATGATGAACGTGTCAAGGATGAAATCCCTGAATCAATACTCAATGGCAAAACCATTGATGTCATATCACTCGGTGAGTGATGGATACACATCGTGCTACCCGACTGGTACGGATGATAAAAAGGTACATGACTGTACTCACAACCCTGTTCATAAGACAAGGATTATTGTCAACGGGGGTTGTAAATGCACCAGAGAGGGACGGAGACCCTTCGATGGATCCTCAACGATCGGAGATGCCGTAATACGATGGTTGAAGATCGCAAGAGTCAATTCCGCCGTATGACAAGATTGACCGAATGTCAAAAGTGAACAATGTTGAAGGCGACACCTTCATTCTATCATCACTCGATGAGTGAATTTTTCATAAACATTGATAGACAAAAGTACGTGAACCGATGTCGATGACAAAGAAAATGAGCGACACTCCTTTTCTACTAATGGTGCTCCAGAGAACTATGAAAATCTCATAGATTTCTACAAACCAACTACGACATAGTTGGGATCACGTCAGGGTCTAGGTTTTGTGCTCAAAGCCTATGACCATGGAGACAATCTATAGGCCGATAGCTTGAAGCTAACAGTGTATTAGCACCTACATCTTTGTGGTCCGACCGACCATACACCGAGTCATAATCAACATTGAGGTAAAATAATGACCAATACGTTGTAACTAAATGTTGATATGAGGACTCTTCAAGATGGACCTTGAGAAACGATATTTCTCATCCGATTCTTTTGATGTTTGGAGAAACGTCTCAAACTTGAGAGCATCGTGACACAGCACACTAGTCGTGTGCGTCATGCTATTCAAACATCATGCAGATGGATTCCGGTCATACCAAGGCATGGTGTAGCACCAACTATGCAATTTGTTGTAACAAAATCAATCTCCGAGAGAGATCACAGCGATTACGGTGTAGTCGAACCACACTTTGATGACCCGGAAGGACCTGGTAAAACAACTGAACTCCCTTGAATTTGGAGATGGTTCAATCGAAGAACATTGCCGAATGCAAGTACAAGATGTTTTGGATATCGCTGCGGTAACAATGGTGGTTTTTTGTCAGATATCTTTGATGAGGACGATCCCCTCTACGAGTGCCTCGGGTGAGACATACAGAAAACACTCTGTTGAGTGGAAGTACCAAATGTACACAATAGAAGACGTTGAAGCAACATGAACTGTTACGACTTCGTAAATACAAACCGTTGATGGGTTCCCGAATAGAACCTTAGGACGTGATGACATAAGCATAAAAGGATATTGGAACCGGTTGTTCCAGGATCATCGGATGTGATTCGGAGATGCTCGATCACAATCACATGGAATTGACACTCGAAAGGTGTTCATCCTACTTGTACTGCAATGATTGTGATCATGGTACACCCAATTGGTGAATACCATACCATGAACACTTTGTTCGTGGGTAGAACCCATGGTTGTTGAGATCGGTTATCTCAGCTAACCTAGTTAAAGGCAACGTGCTTATGATAGGGACGTGAGCGGCAACCTATGGTATCCATTTCAGACATAAATGATGGGATGATGGCTGAAACCAAGATCATCTAGGTCGGAGCATTTTCGTGTCTAATAACGGACGTTGACGACAATTGCGTGTGCCAGACGACCAATGTCGCATCCTTCAAAGATGAGTACTATCTTTGAAAGGAAAAACAAGTGTACTCAGCAACCATGTCTTAGGACCTTGGTGCCTTCCAACCCTAAGATAAAGCCGGCATGCAAGTTGCATGGGCTTAGTGGAGCTCGGTTGAGTTCAGCCAACCAATCCACGGGTGCTAAAAGAGTTCAGATAGACCTATGCGTGGTCATGAACACGTGGTTTCAATTTGAGAGGACTGATGTCCGGATCTTGAATTGCACGTATTGACAATGTTGCGGGAAGGTACCACCTCGACAACAACCCCTTGGAAGAGATCATGTCCAAACGACATAGGAAGTGTTGTGTGGACCTAGACAGTTTTCGCGGGGACGCCCGGTTAATTGGTCGCAGGGACGCTCCTTGCAAAGGGGGAGGAGGCGTCACCACAACAGCTTGCTGAACACGTACCACATGGAATGTGGAACAAATTTTCTTCCATACCCTCTTCCAAGCTGGCAAGACTACATTGACAATGTACGTCCCAAACGGCATCGACCATGCCGGTGATACACACGTGTGATGAAACTTCCGTGAAGGAACGCCAACACATGTGATCAAACGTACTATGGTTGTACGTGTCTTGTCTCAGCAAGAGCCGAGGAAGTGCGTGACCAACATGGAATGTTGTACGCAGTTGATCACAATCATGGAAACCACACATGTGCGTGGTTGGTTGTGCGTGAACATGACGTAACAGTGTTGCGATAGTTCACAATTGTGCTCTTATGTGTGCTTGTTGTTGCATAGTTTGCATCTTAAAGTACGCAATGATCAAACCTCCATGAGCAAGGACGAGCCAGGATGGTTCAGAGCAAAGGGGGAGGAATCGGTTTTCCGTGGTGATTGGGATTCTTGCAATATGCAAAGAACGGGTATCGTTGGATATTACAAACCAACGACACAGATGGTCGTTTGACCTTCTGACAAATCTACCATAAACATTCCTATGTATTTCTCTGTAGAACATTCACATAAATGAATCGTCAATAAAAAAAGAGCATTGAAAATAGTCAAAGTACTTTTTCTTTGTTTGTTTGACTGAGTCATCCGACGGCTTCCGATTGTCCCAACCACGTCTTTAATCCGTAGTTTGCAAAAGGTTGCAATGAGAGAAATAAAGGCCTCGCATCTGCAGTACAAGAGTGCTTATGTCTCGTGTGATCGGCAACGTAGATTTCTATTTTAGAGCACAATCGTCGCACAATTGTAACAATGGAGGAACTCAAAAGTATTCTATTGTCTAACCGCACATTTAAGAAATCTTTATACGAGAGCATTTCGGATTGTACGCAGACATCACGGGTTTGAGTACACACAAATGCACAGTCGAGCCAAATATACGTACACAATATCCTGCACCTCTCCATACAATGCCCACGTAAACTTCAAAGTTGTGAGGGAGGTAAGAGGGGGAGGGGGGGTGAGGAGCAGGGGCAGGAGGATTGACTGAACACGTAAAATATGTCCGAAATCGACCGGACACATTTCTTGGAGCCACGAGGAAGACCCGTAATATTTCTATGACGTAAGAGTCAAAAGTAGTCCAATCCGGGTAGATAAATCCGGAATAGGTCACCTAATGGTCCTGAAAACACGTATGATTTTGTTGAACTTTTTATATAATATTCCAATTTATAGAAAAGTATCGAGGTTTTTTCCACCAAATAGTTTCTTCTAGTGAACTTTTTTCCCATGCGCACCGCTCATATCCGCTTCAAATTTTGAGAACAAGATTTTTTTATCATCTCTACAGTGGTAAAGTGTTTGAAAAGGAATAATTTCTCCTTCTTGTTCAATTTTACACTATGGAACACCTCACTCATGCACCACACAATTTTCTGAACACCTTCTCATACACTCACTACATACACTTTCACTTCACAACTACCTTTCACACTCCTCTTGCTTGAACCACACACATTACACTAGTGTGTACAATCATCTCACAAGTAACTCCTTTAAACACACCTCCACATGCACTCCCCACATTCATTTTAGCACTTAACCCCCTTGGAGAATTCACAGTCAGCTCGGAATTTCAGAAGAAATTCACCCAAATCTGGTACAATTTTGTAACGCACTCATGGACGAACTGAAATAATTAGTTTGAACATATATGGATGACAGTACGGTATATCGCATGTCCTTGTTTTTCTCTTTGCAATCCACGGCTGCTATGTTGCACGTGAATGTTTCTCCCTTGCTGTTGCCTGTGTACCCACATCTGCTCCATCACTGCCTTTGCGACGTGTACAATGTGCCTTACGTGGATCTTGGTACAATCACATTCCTTGTCCCGTGAACTACTGACTATCTTCACTACGCACAAGAAAAACCACATTATCCATTTTTCCCATGTCTGATTCTTGCACAATTCAACCGCTTGTACTCGTCCGCCCTGATTTCATGAACCCTCTCTCAAACATGCTATCATTTTGGTCGTAGTATGATGTGCCTGACGCATGATTTATCTTGCTTTTGTCAGATTTTTGTCCTTTACCAGAAGAGCAACGTCCGGCCCACATTAGAGTCTTTGCTTCTCCAAACTGAGCATGCTTTCCAGCATAAGCTGTTGGTAGTTTACTCTAATCGTGGTGGGGAATTCACGGAGACCAGTTCCTTTCATTCAGTCCCAAGGGGTGCATTTGGAGCTCTCTGCTCCTTACATACCATGGCAAAATGGAGAGGCGAAGTGTTGCAACTGCACCTAGGCTAACAATATTTGCATCCTCCTTGTTGATTCTGGCCTTCCTCTTTTTTTTTGTGTTTGAGGTCGTGTCCTACATTACCTGGCTCTAGAACTATGTCCTCCATGGTCCACTGCAGCGTCATGTCATACCGTTTGGAGCGATGATATGGCCATTGTGCAAACTTCATCTTACTCGTGTGTGAGGTAGTATCTTTTGTTTTTATCTCCACGAGGATAAATGTGATGGTAAGCTGTCATCCCATAGGCGTTCTTTTCCTTTCTTAAATGTCTCTTCTCTATTCAAATATTGGCATTTTTGGGATCCTTTGCATGGTCCAGTAGTCAATTCCAATGATGCTCTTTTATTTCAGAGCAATTTCTCTTGCTACGTAGCTCACTCTGTCACGTTGCTTCTATCCTTCTATAGTCTGCAAGGAAGTAGTATCTATGGAGTTCCCTTTGAAAGTGGATGCAGTGCATTTCCCACTCATTCCACGCCCGCATCATCCCCTGTCGCATCCACATCGTCACCTGCGTGGTCTCTTGTCACATCCATTCTAGCACCTGCGTTGTCTCCTGTCGCATGCATGTCATCACCTACATTGCCTCCTGTCACAATTCCATCAACTCTTGTATCATCTCCTAATGTCTCTGCATCATCTCCCGCAGTGTCTCCTGCCAAATCCACATCATTACCTACATCACCTCCTATTGCATCTGCGTTTTCACCAACATCATCTCATGTTGCATCTGTATCATCGCATGCGTACATCCCTCTTTCCAGTTCATCCCTTCCTGTCTCGTCACTTCCCTTTCAGTGTGGAATTTGTTGCCACCCTTGCCCTTATTGGGAGGTATACTACTACAAAGGCCTTGTTGTGTTAGGTGGCTGCGCATGATTATGAGCTTCACCAGATAGAAATGAACACGTATTTTAATACAGCAAGCTCAAGGGGGAGATCTATCTATTCCAGCCTCCAATATTTTATTCTGGTACAACCAAATTTGGCACCTTTATAATTCCTTGTACAACATGAAGAAAACTTTGAGTTACTAGAACCTCAATATCTCCACTACTCAGGAAAAATTAGGGAATCATTGCAGTCCCATTGACCTGGCTCTGTTCGTGAGAGCTCCCTCTGTAGCTTTTGACTTATTCCTGGTTTATGTAGATGATCTCTTCATTGTGTCCCTAGATCCTCACATCATACAAGCTCTGAAGGAACTCCTCCAATTTGTGAAAAAAAAAAAAAAAAAGATCTCGGTCCAGCCCGTGTCTTCTTGGATATGGAGGTTAATCATGATGCACAACATCGTGTGCTGCATCTATAAATGTCAGGGCGTCAGGGAAGAAAGCACTTTATTGTGGCAATTTCAAGTTTTCTTTGCACAACGTTGGGATCCTTGTACACGGTTTTGCTTCTAGATGGTTTGTACACCACTCTTACCGCTACCGCTCTATCCACGAGTCCATCTATGGCTTTCTCTGATGCCCATTGTTGTTGGCACTTGTTTTCGTCACCTTGTGGCCCTTTCTCGCTAGTTCCTGAGGACCGTTTTCTCAATGGCGTTATATTTCTGTTCTTGGCTCATTCATGCAAGGTTTCTGCTTCTTCACCTTGCACTTCATTTGTTTTGTCATTTGGACAGCCAAACGGCCCGTGCGGTTGCAGGGTTTGAGCTAGCTGTTTTTTAGGTGCTTGTACCTAAGTTATCACTATTTTTCAATGAGCTGGTTTGTTCTTCCGCATTTCCATGTGCTCTTGTGACAAAGGGTATATCTCCATACTTTCTTGGTTAATTTTAACTGATTATGATCTTACAAAGTTTCAGCCATCTCTTAGGGAATGGAGAAACACCCTAAGCAGTGTGAGATGATACGTTACATAGAAAAGACTGTGCTTTAAAAGGTGGAGATACGACAAAGAAACACTTCAAAATATAAAATTTAGTAACAAAATGAGCAAGCGAGAGAGAGAGAGAGAGAGAGAGAGAGAGAGAGAGAGAGAGAGAGAGAGAGAGAGAGAGAGAGAGAGAGAGCAACAAACTACCTTGAAACTCCAAAACAGAAACCAGAAACCGTACAACCTGCTTGGTTTTCCGAACAACAACCTGAAAGAAGCAGCAAACGAACCAAGAAGAGACCTACACAATCAAGCTAAGAAACAACAAAAACAGGGCCACCGAGAAACTGGCCCCATAAATTGGCCACTGAGAAAACTCATATGAACACCGAAGAGCGAAGAAGCTGGAGCTGAATCTCTAAAAGTAGTTGTCAACTATCCTAGAGTGTCTGCAATATTGTCGTGTCCAGTTTAGAGATCACAAGGACTGGTGGAAAATCACCCCTCCCCCATAGCCCGTAAGCACCACACGACACAATCACAGAAGGGACACAACCATGAGGCACAAGGAGTCACAATTGAGGGGATAGAGATTGCACTAGTAGGCAAACGTCAACCAGGATCACCACAAATGGACTGAAGATCGTCAGAATGCAGTACTGTTACAGAATGCCTTTGTGAGAAAGTCAACGCACAGCAGCCATGTGTAAACACCAATCACAACCAACTATGCGTTTTTGCATAAAGTGATGCTCGATATTCATATGCTTTGTATGAGTGTGATGCATGCCATCGTGCTCAGAAATACAACGCATGATCTCATTGTTATAGTGAAACGATATGCAATGGATGGACTGGTGCAACTACAACAGAAGACGACACAACAAGATGCTCTCACAGACACTAGCACCCAATACGGAATATTGGACCTCAGTCGAGCTGCACAAGTCACAATCTTGTTTCTCGCTCTTCCAAGAGGCATTGGTGCTGTTGATGCGGAATACATGCCCCTATATGCCCATACACGTATCAAGATCTAGGTCCAATTGCTATCCCCGTACCCGTCAACCACGACAGAGGGTTGCGCACAAAAACAAAAGCCTAGATGCGGACTAGACACGACATAGCGGATGACATGCAATGCTATCTGAAGATGGAGGAGACGTAAGTACGGGAAGAACTGGGATAAGACGTTGGCCACAAAATTAGCATCTGTGTGTGTGGTCGTACCTATGGAAAATAGAGATCCGATGACCTGATGGTACATAGTGACGTCAATACGCTCTTCCATCCCAACAGGATTGGTTGTCTTGAGGAGCCCATGTCCTGCTGGAGTCATAGATATGGAGGCATGGAGAATTGCAGCCAACAGGTTTACAAAAGCTTCCCAGGATGAATATGTATCATGTTAGGTCACGCACGCGTGAGGTGCTTGGGGGGTTGTGGGTTTTTTTATTTCTTTCCCATCGACGTTGGGGCCAGTATAGCGGGCCCCAGATGTATCCTACCTAGTCACGCAGTCGTGACCTTCTTGGTGACATGTAGCTCTTGTCACTGACGGTGACGCTCAATCTCCATGCCCAAGAAGACGCGAGAAAGATCAAAAACCTTCAACTTGTCAGCAGACCCGAGGACAACCTTCACAGCTTGGATAGCTTGAGGATCCAGAGTGGCTTTAAGTGGACATCCACGTAAACCAAGAAGGTAATGAAGGTTGCCGACGGGTCACTCACAAAGAAAGCGGGGTCGGCTGGACTGCGACGATAGCCACCGTGCTCAAGGGTGAAAAAGATCTCAACGTTTAAGCAGTGTAGAGACTACTTTTAGCCGTACGAGGCCTGTCAAAGGTGCCAGATGCGGTTGGTACTCTTGTCAAAGCCAGGTGGCTGTGCTTGGTAGATATTATCGTCGAATCGATAGTACAAAATGTGTTGCTTATGTCCATGCGATGCAGCTCCCAGTTGTGCTGAGTCACCTTGCTTGGCATTGCCTTGGCACTGGCGTACGTACCTATAGGGGAAATCGTGGCATCAATGTACACGATAGGTACATGGAAAAAGTCCTTAGCTATGAGATGAATCTTTTAGCACTCAATGATGTTGTCTGTTTTGCTCTTGTACCTGTACATCCAGCGTGCAACAATAGCCTTACGACCAGGTGGAAGGCCCACCTTCTCGTAGACTCCATGCTCTTTGATAGCATAAATCTATTCATGCATCGCTTGCTCCCACAGGGCCGCATTTGGAGCAGAGCGAGCCTAGCCAACTGTGTACGGATCAGGCAAGAGCATTGCGGTGTGATGAGAGGTGAGTGCAGTGACAACGGAGGTGTGGCATGCGGCAAGACCAGACTTACCAGCCATGAAGACACCAAAAAAAAAAAAAAACCATTCATAATCAAAGAGAGCCAACTGCTGAGTTGGGTTGGACAATAACGGCAGACAGTCCAAGAGCATCTAGACCAATGAACACGCTAGTCAGTGATAGGAGCCACAGCCGGGACAGAAGGACGAGCAGACACAAGAAGACCGCCATAGGGAGCAGGGTGATAGGCGGACTGCAATGGATAAAGACGATCACCAGGTGCCCGACTCAGCGGCGCATTGGCAGATGAGGGCAGAGCACATGTCTGGTCCACAACCGGAGGAACTAGCATGAAGTTAGGCTACATAGGTGCATCTGGTAATGATCCGGGTGATGATGCAGGTGATGAAGCAGGTGGGGATATAGGTAGTTATACAGATGTAACAAGATGTGATGATGCAGGAAGTAATGCAAGCAATGATGTTGATCAAGCATCATGTGATGGTACAGGCAATGATGTATGTAATGATTCAGGCACGAACGGAGGTGCTATCACTAGTGCCAATGCACACGTGGAAGTAGAAGGGGTAGCATCATAGGACGGTGCAACAATAGAATATGTTGTGGGTGTGGAAAAAGAGACTGATATGGGTGTGGGTGCAGACGACAGAGGAAACATGATCGAGTGAAGTAAGGCGCCAAAAGGCCACTTGACCTAGGAGTTATCCTTAGTGCGAGAAGTTAAGGCGAGAGTTAGGATGTCATTGATAGTGTCACGAATGAATTTCCTCTCAAAGAAGAGATCCTAATGCGACTCAATGATGCACCAAGTCTTGGACTGTGGTGGGATGTTCATAGATTAGCACAGGTGATCGCGAGGGAAAACCTTCCCATCGTGCTAATCTTAAAGGAGCCCGACAACGACAATGATATCCCAGAATCGCACAAGCTGTAAGTCAGTATGACAAGCATGCGAACATTTGTAAAGAGTGACATAATGTGGAAGAGGTCCGTGAGGTTCCACGCCCAATTCATGTGCTTCATGAGCTTGTAAATAAACGCTTCGGAAAAGCCGGACTCAACCAATATTGTGTGAATTCCATGAGCGAGAGTGTGGTTCCATTATTCATGTATATGTCATTTTTTTGCAGGGTGTAGGGGGCATAAGACTCAAACCAGACTCCAACCAACGTAATTGAATGAAGGTTGGGCCAATGAACTAGCCACCACAATCATAACAAAAAACCTGCAACCTGCACCTGCCTGAACTGACACTCACGGTACTCCTAAACGAGCTAGGAATTGAGAGTGGGACGAACGTCACTCTTCAAGCAGAGTACAAAGGTCCAACAAAAGCAAGAGTAGTCGTCAATTAAGTTAAGGACGAAACAACCGTCACCGAAGACCTCAACTAGAAACAAACCATTGACATTAGCATGAACGAGCGCGAAAGGTTCATGGGTGTGAGACACTGTCACAGGGAAAGGGGACGGTGCATCCTGCTTTGGACGTACCGTAGTGTTACTCATGTTAGCTCCAACATGAGTAACTCCTTTCTTTTACAATAAAGTGCTGCTCAAATGCACCCAGTTCTCCCCAAGTCGGAGTTTTGCACCTGATTCTACTATCACCCTTGCGTTTAGACCCTGCCTCCCATTTTCCATCCAAGGGTCAGAGATCAGGTATTTCGATGCCCCATTTATTATTTCATCTTAGATCCTGCCGATGGCTTGGAAACTTGCTCCATGGAATTTTTGTGTGCAAGTGCTGAGATAGTGGGAAAGTGCTTTTCCGGTGCTTTTCCTACGGACGAAGACCTGTGTCACCACACTTCATAGGAAACATGAGTGATCACAATTATGAAGGTCATTCTCCTGTCTGAAAGATATTTACACACGTGTTCATAGAAAAAATATGGATAACACTACGGAAGTCAAAGCAATTAGCTGTGTAGTGAGACGGGAAAGTGGAAGCATCCAAACCGGCTGCGGGCTGATGACACAGCAAGCTATGAATGCCGACAGTGTTCAAATGACAGATGCGTCAATGGAGCAAGCACGTGTGCTGAAGAGAAATGGAGGGCCCGACATGTACATGAGCGGCGGGAGAAACATGCTGAGTCGGCACAAATGATGGGACATGGTGAAACTTGTCACAACAAAGACCACGAAGCACAACGAGCCGTGATTGGAGAGATACAGTGCCGACGCAACGAGACACAACGAAGTCCAGTCCCTAATAATCGGGAGTAGAGACCGATAACAGACTAATCTCAAGTGCAAGCGCAAACATTACATCAGGTAAGAACACATCACCCACACGACCCACGAGCCGCATGACACCAACACCTTGGACAGGCAACATGTAGCCTGATCCAGTGCGCGTAAAACGAACATCACGGACAGGAACCACAAAAAACAAACAAGACAAATTCGTGTGATGAGTGACACCTGAAATAAGTATCTGAAACCCATTGGAAACAAGAGAGGGTGACAACATATGACACGCAACAGTACCACCTGAAAATTCAAAAGTGGACAATGCACAACCTGTGCAAAGCACCAAAACTCCTCCAGGAGACTTCAAAGAAGGACCACTCCATGATTATTAGCCGTGCAGGTCGTGGGAGACATTCTTATGCATGACAATGTTACTAATGTGTCATATTGCAAGGCGAGGAGTGTGCTAGAGGGTCAACTTTGGCACATTGTATCTCAGAGCTCCCTTGGCCAAATGAGTCATATAAGGGCTTGATAGAAAGCTGTGATTATTTATTGTTTTATTCAAGAGTCAAATTTTGACATTTGAAATATATTTTGTCCTATATTTGCATCCATACCATCTAACTGTGCAACCTGTAACTCCCTCTCACAAACGGTCCTGCCTAGGCGGCACTTAGTGAGCCTCATCACCTCTCTGAGGGCTGCCCCAGTTTCACCAAGATGATGATTACTGCCTGAATGATTCATTATTAGAGGAAGAGCCACTAGCCTTGGAGATAGACTCTAAATCCTTGGACGAATCAGACTAAGTGTCACATCATGTTGTTGTGTCAGCCTCCACAGCCACTCTCCTTGCCGCACCACCCCCTTGATTCATTGGCACAGTCTGCCAGTAGTGATTTGCCTGATCTCCTAACTCTAGCATGAAAATCCACTCTCTATATTTGGGAGCGTGTTCTAGCTCCCCCTTCCTGAGTTTCCTCTCATCAAGCTCAGCGTCTCAGCTTAGGATCAGTTTCCTAGTTATGTTTTCCCAAAGCTTGTATGCCTTGTAAGTGGTGCATATCCGACCCTGATGAACTTGCGGGCACAAGCAACCACCTTGCCAGTCCCTATGCCTGCTTGGACCTTTTACCAAGTCAGTGCACCTGAATACCTTCAAGTTTAAGGAATCCGGATTCTTTCCCGACCACATCTCCTATGGCGTCTTAAGCTGATTCTGATTTTTGCTTCTTGCCCCGCTTTCCAAGTGCACTTGCAGGGGTAAGTTTCACGAGGTATTAGGCCATTCTTGTAGCTTCATCCCATAAACAAGGTGGGAGTTTTGCTTCACATTATACCAAGGATGGCCTGGTTCAACCACTTGGCAAGACGATTACTCTACATGGTGTAGGACATATTGGTTTCTGGGATTATGTTGTGCTGGTTCAACCTACTTTTGCATACCTTGTACTCACCAATTTTGTCACTACACAGCATCTTGAACTTCTTCCAAGTCTGCTGCTCCACCATTGTGAAAAACTCTTGTAGCTTCTCATTGACCCGGTTAGAAATTCCATGGGTCAACATCAATACCATATTTTCCGACTATGCTTCCAAGGCATTTGCAATCATCTTATGAAAACTTACTCTCGCTCACATTAATGTATAATTTTTCTCCCAAATGATTGTGAGGACTTTGTGCATTTTTTAATGTGATATTCCATTAATTTGGTGAAACGCAAGATTTCATCTCAGTCAACTCAGAAAAATTGACCAAGATGATTGGCAAAAATTTGGTTCATCTCTTCTTAGAAGCTTGCCCGGCGTTTTTTATCCCGAAGCACAAGACCCACAACTAATATTATCCCACGTGCACTTGGAATGCTGTTTTAAGGTCATCGTATTCTGGCATGCGGACTTGATGATCCCATCGAGACAAATACAAGGACAAAAATTCTTTGGCCCTTTAAAAAACTCATTTTGAATCTGTGGTAAGGGAAATCATATTCCCTAGTTCTACCATTGGGGAGTGGTCGAACACCTGATCTGACTTTAGATTTCGGTATCTTTGAGTTTTCCATGCAAGAACCAGCTTTAAATCGTTCGATTTGAGTGATTGTTCACAAATTTAGCCTGGCTCAAAGTTTGGGTGTTGGATGGGTGGAATTTGGTACCCGCCATGGGTGGCACGATAATCCACCACCGTTGATCTGAATTCAACTCCAACGACCCCCAAATACACCAGGGCCATGAAGGAAGCAACCACAGGACTCTCCTTGACCAGGGTGAACTTCTCCTTGACTTCTAGGCAAGGAAAGGCGCTCCGACGGGTCATCGTCGAAGCGCCTCTCCTTGCCTAGCGTGCAAGGCAAGGTGGACGGCTCCACAAAGGGTTGCTTTGATGGACACAGCAGGGGCTCTACTGCTCTGATTTAGGTGTGCTTGGATGCAATGGAAATCCTCGATCACAAGCTATAAGGATCTGATGTAATCTCATTGTGCTAAATGAAAAAAATGTTTTTCGATTCAGGTCTACTGAATGCAACGTGTTCGGCCCACTCGCATCCGTTATCCTTCTGCTCCACACTATTCACCATTGGTGTCCATTCGCTGCCCCAAACATTGGTAGCGTGAACCAGTGAAGAATAGGTATCATTATGGGTACCACCACACCCACTAGTGCCAACAATGGGTTATGGACCCACATGCTTGGAAGGACCCTAGCTCTACCACTTTCACGCTACTGCTACGTGCCATGAAAACAACTGAGCAAGAGAGCATTGGAACCGTCTCAAAGTTTGATGGGATTGGCTTCCCCTTGTGGAGGTGGCAGATTGAGTTCTACCTTGATGACAAGGGTCTTCTTGAGCATTAAGGATGAAGAAAAAGCCCCTCCGGACACTGCGACACCGGAGGAAGTGGACAAGTACAAGAAGCACAACAAGGAGGCGCTTACATTTAAGGTGTCTCCAACACATAACATGCTTCTAGCCCTCAGGCGATGCATCATCCACACCCGAACTGCCCAACGTGACTTCCCGAAGGGATCCATCCGACTCACAGTGGGGACCTGTGGATCCAACAGTGGTATGCCATGGAATTCAGGCTGAGACGTTCTGTAGCGGTCAGTGTACTGCCGAGAGTCCGGCTGGCATGAACCTGATGCAGCTGCCGGAGGAGGGAAAGGGAACGTGTGTGGGGCTCAAGTGTACATCCACGATGAGGAGTGTAGAATGCTGAAGGTGATCCATAAAATGACGGGGCCCGTTAAGGTGGTGTCCATGTCAACCCAGGTAGTGGCATCACATGGGATCCATGCTGCTTAAGAAAAATGACAACAAGGAGAACCTAAAAACTGTTGGCAATGGGGTGTGAGACACACAAGTGACCTCTTGAATTTGTTCACAAACACACACGCTATCACTGCAGGTGACTGAACCGAAGAAAAGCACAAGGCGCACGTACGATGGACCATGCACCACTGGCCTCTCAGCCAAGTGCAAGAGTGGTGCCCACAGCATCATGTTCAATCGTGCTTGAGAGCGTAGTTGTTATTTTCTGCAGGACGTGCTTGGTTTCCACTTAGCACACATTGGAGCAACACATGACAGGGATACATGCATCCACATATGTGTTGAAGCTCGTTTGCCACTCACAACTCTGTGCCCTCTTGCTCCTCACACACTGTTCATCCACTTGTACAGATTGAATGACATGGCCCTACCTGGGGAAGAAACTGACGTGACAGCTCTGGCAGAAGTCGTTGGCATCCTCCTGCAGCTGCTACAGCTTTACCCCAGGGCTCTTCTTGAGACTCATGTGGCCATTATCTGACTGACTATGCCTCTTATGACTCTGTGATGCGGTAGATGCTAGGGCCCGTACATCTTAACTGCCGTGCCCTGCATCATGTTGCTTGCCTTTGAGTGTTTTCTGGGGGAGCTGCATTTCCCGGGTGCTGATCCTTAGGGGGNGTGTTGAAGTTCGTTTGCCACTCACAACTCTGTGCCCTCTTGCTCCTCACACACTGTTCATCCACTTGTACAGATTGAATGACATGGCCCTACCTGGGGAAGAAACTGACGTGACAGCTCTGGCAGAAGTCGTTGGCATCCTCCTGCAGCTGCTACAGCTTTACCCCAGGGCTCTTCTTGAGACTCATGTGGCCATTATCTGACTGACTATGCCTCTTATGACTCTGTGATGCGGTAGATGCTAGGGCCCGTACATCTTAACTGCTGTGCCCTGCATCATGTTGCTTGCCTTTGAGTGTTTTCTGGGGGAGCTGCATTTCCCGGGTGCTGATCCTTAGGGGGCCACCTTGCCGGGTTCACCCGTGCACTGGTGAGTAGCCGCCGCTTCGGTTTTGTGCCTAGCGGTCGGGCTCGACCCCCGGGTGGCGGTGTGTGCTCGCTTGGGCGTGATGCCCGTGGCGAAGTNCGGTAGATGCTAGGGCCCGTACATCTTAACTGCCGTGCCCTGCATCATGTTGCTTGCCTTTGAGTGTTTTCTGGGGGAGCTGCATTTCCCGGGTGCTGATCCTTAGGGGGCCACCTTGCCGGGTTCACCCGTGCACTGGTGAGTAGCCGCCGCTTCGGTTTTATGCCGAGCGGTCGGGCTCGACCCCCGGGTGGCGGTGTGTGCTCGCCTGGGCGTGATGCCCGTGGCGAGTGCACGCTCACCGGTTGCTAAGTGACTCTCGCTCCCCCTCACCTCTTGTCTTGGTTGTACCGAGCTAAGCAATGCAAGCATTCCGCATCCATGGCGGCGTATGTCTATTGCACGTCCCTGCTTGCTCTCACACGTGTGACCTAGGAAGGTTCCTAGTAACTACTAGTATCAGAGCAGGTGTCGCACCTCTCCCACCTCTCTCGCGATCCTGGTCACCAGCTTCGGCACCCAAGCATGTCTCGGCCAAGCCACGCATGGCCGACCCCATCACAGCAGCGGGTCGTTGATGCACCTCGCCCTGGCGCTGAGCTTCACCGCCACCGCTAGTCTCGGCCTCGTGCGCAGCAGCTTGCCCGCTCGCCACATCTTCCACCGCCGTCTTGCGGGCCCTCCTTCTCCTAGCTCTCTAGAGCACCCAGGCCGTTGTCGGCCATTCCCCGGCTGTTCTACGTCGGACAGGTCTCCACCTCAAAACCGTCTGGTGGGCCCCTAACTCCGCCATCTGGTGGGTCTTTTAACCACTTTCTCTCGGCCACCTCCGCTCAGCCGGCCTCTCTCAGCCGCGCTACCTCAGCTGCTCTCTCTCAGCAGCACTCTCTCTGCCGCTCTTGGCTTGTTCTTTTGCCAAAGGGCTGAGTTCTGATTGTAGCTGCTCCAATCACCTGCCGCGTTTTCGTGGCGGGCACGGTGCATCTCCACTGCCCCAGCTCCACCCGCGCACCACAGATTCTTCTGCAGCCAGAGCAGTGTGCTTGCTGTTATCACATCGGCTGCGGCGGCAGCCCTCTCAGGCCCTCACGCTGGCGGACGACGACGACATTCCTTTGTGGGTGCGCATGCTCAACCACGAGTACTGGCAGGACGACCTTGACGCTGAGCGTGAACGTGAAAGGGGGGAGATTGACCGTCAAGTCTACACTCCAGACGACCTACCACCGTCACCGACACACTCACCAAGAATGCAACCGGCCAGCAGCCCCCAGGCTGCTGACGCTGCTGCTACACCCTCGCCTGCCCCTCTTCCTACCGCATCAGGATCCGCTGAGGCATCTACCGTACCTGAGGTTCCCGGTGTCATTCGCGTTCTCCCCGTGCACACTGACTCAATAGGCTTGGCTGGTGCTATTCTTGACGCTGCGGCTGGTGCTCCTGCCACCTTTGCAGCAACAGCTAGAGCCTGCCGTGCACCCGCACAGACAGCCGTTGGCCGAGCAGCTGAGGCATACGCACAGACAGCCGCCTCTCTCACCCTACTGGCAGCTGCAGCTGCCAACATTGCCACACAGATCACATCCGCAGCGGCATCCATTGCCACCGCAGCCTCCACAGCAGCAGACGCCACCTCCAGCTCGGTCGGCTCCATCAGAGCATCTACCGCAACGGCAGTGCTGACGCCTATTGGTGCTCCTCGTGACGCTACATCATCCATCACCACCGGTGTTCTTGTAGCATCGGCCTCCGCTGCAGTTGCTGGCGCCACTGCAACAGGGTTTCTCTGTCTCACCGTGGCGGTTGTAGGGTGGGTAGCTGTTCTGTTCTCCTCGGCTGCCGCTGTGATGCCACCACTCTTCACTCTTCTCCCACGTCACTAGTGCGGTGAGCAGTGCATACCCCTTCACCCCTTTCTCTCCTTGCACTCTTCACTCTTCTCACTCACTCCGCTTCCAGACTTGGTTCTATTGCTTCCATCATGCCTGCACCAGAGGAGACTATAGAGGCCCTTCAGGCCGCTCTTAGTGAGGCGCAAGCAGAGCGCCGTAGAGTAGAGGATGAGCTCCAGCGGGGGCAGGAACCAAGGGATGAGTTTGCTGCTGCCATTTCCACCCTAGTTCTTGAGCGACTGCGTGCCATTCCCAATTTCGCTGCAGCGCTCCCTGCCACAGAGTCTGGCTCTGCAGACTCATCTGCTCCCACTGGTGGGGCTGTTGCCAACTCTTCCTCTCCCTCTCTCTCCGCAGCAGCCTTTACTCGTCCTTTGCTCCCAGCTCGGCAGAAAGACTTTGAAACTCCACCACCTCAATTTACCTCCAAGCTCACCTTCACCTCCTGGGAGATACGCTTCAGCGCGTGGGCCCAGGGTGAGCAACTCTGGCAGTACTACTCGCCTGCAAAGTTGCCGTTTGTGCCACAGCCTACAGAGGCTGCTCGCGCAGTGCGAGCACTCATCAATGCAGGACCAGAGAATCTCCTCAACGACATTGGTACGTACAATGCCGACCCCTCCCGCGGCACACCGGCTGACCCCGTCGGTGCCTACGCACTCATCCGCCGTCGCAAAACGGTGACTGGCCATGCGGCTCAGAGCGCCCTCACGGTGCAATTCAACACCTTGCAGATGCGCTCTGATGAAACAGCTGATGAGTATTGGGCACGCAGCCTGCGTCTGTTGCGTGACCTTGGCAAGGCCGCTCCTTGCCCTCTCTCATCCTGTCTCTCCATTGTGGCCGATCTCATCCCCGAACTGTCAGATCTGTATCTCCACGTCTCTCAGTCCGAACTTGAGCGTCTTACCTCTGAGCCTGTCCCTCCTGATTCTCCACTTGGGATCGGACCCCTCTTTGACTTCACCGCCTCACGCCTCACCGACTGGTGGAATGCACTGCAAAACAAACGCATGCATCGCGCTGCATTAGCTACTGTCACCACCTCTTCCTCTTCTGCCGCAGCCTCCTCCTCCTCTTCCTCAACGCAGGCAGCAGCGCACTCCACGCAGGGTGCATCCCGCGGTGGGGGTGGTGGATCCGGTCGTGGTGGCGGTCGGGGGGGCAAGGGTCGTGGGGGCGGCCGCGGCAGCAAAAACTCTGCTCCCACTGCTGACGTCACCTGTTGGAACTGTGGCGCCCCTAGTCACTCTGCACCAAAATGTCCTGCCCCTCGTGACGATGCCCGTCTGGCCTCCTCCATGCGCGCCCACTGGGCCCGCACAGGGGCCACTGCCTCATCGGCAGCTGCTGTAGTGACTGTCGCCTCCTCCTCATCGTCCTCCACTGCCTCAGCTCTCTCCACCACATCAGCCCTACTTCACCCGACACCATCAGCACCCAGCCCTTGGGGTTGGATCCCTCCTCCCTCTGGCCCTCTGTACTACGGTCCCCCATCCTCTCACTACCACGTACCCCACTGGGCCCGTGATGATGGGAACTTCTCTGACCGCTCCTCCGACCGTTCCTCGGAGCGCTCCTCTGATCGCCGTGAGGAGGAGCGCACTCTTGAGCGTCGGCTGGCAGAACTTCTTCACCTTCGCTCTCAGGGAGGTGAGAGTGTGAGTGGCCATTGTTGTGTGTCTGTTTGTGAGTCTGAGGCCACCCTTCGCGGCGCCCCCTCTGGTTGGGTTCAAGGGGACATGCCTGATGACTGTGGCTGGGTTGAAGAATGGCAGTCACGCACACTTCCCACACGCCTTGGTTCCTCGTTCTCTCCTTCTGCCCACGGCACCGTTGCTGTCTGTCTTGTTCTCCCCTCCACTCATGCCTCTCCCGGCCTCTGGATCATTGACTCCGGCGCCACCCATCACATGACCTCCTGTCGTTCCTCCTTTGTTTCTCTCGGTCTCCTTCAGTCCGTCCGCTCTGTTCGCACTGGCTCCGGCCAGCTGCTTCCTGTGCAAGGTGTTGGCGTTGTTCGTTTTGTCGGCCCTAGTGGCACTGTCTACCTGTCTGATGTGTTGTACGTGCCTGACATGGAAGTCAGTCTACTCTCTGTGACCACCCTTGACGACCAGGGCATGGACTTCTCCTCCAGCCATGGCCTTGCCTCTATCTCTTTGCACTCGTCTGGCCGTGTTGTCCTTCGTGGCGTATGGTGTGATCACCTGTTCCGTGTTCCGCTCATGCTGCCCTCGCCTTCCGCTGCCTCTGCTCTTGTGCACGTCACCCCCTCCTTGTCTCCTGACCACGCTGATCTTTTGCATCGCCGCCTATGTCACATTCACACCGCAGCCATCCAGCGTCTCCTGTGCCTGCAGCCTGCTCTTGGTCTTGACCCTGCCACGTTCGCTCCCCCCTGCACATCCACCTGTCTCGACTGTGCCAGCGGCAAAATGCATCGTTCTCCCTTTTCCACCTCTGATTCCACCACGTCGCAACCCCTTGACCTGGTCCATGCTGATGTCATGGGGCCCCTGTCCCACGACTTCCTTGGTGGCCTTGGCCGATACGTCCTGTGCCTAACTGATGACTTCTCTCGCTACCGTTGGGTTTTTGCCCTTCGCCACAAGAGCGATGTCACTGATGTCCTTGATTCCTGGCTCCCGCAGGCTGAACGTGCTTGTGGTCGCCCCTTGCGCGTCTTTCATAGTGATCGTGGTGGTGAGTTCTTTGGTCCCACCTCTCGCTTCCTTGAATCCCGTGGTGTTCGTCTTGAGTCCTCGGCTCCTTACACACCCCAAGAGAATGGGGTCTCCGAGCGTTGGAACTGCACCCTTGCAGATGGTGTATGATCTCTTCTCTCTGCTTCTGGGCATTCCCCCCTCTTTGCTTTCGAAGCCATGTGCTACATGACCTGGGTCTGGAACCGTGTTCCCCACGGCCCCCTTCCCCACACTGTCACTCACTTTGAGCGCTGGACTGGGCACCGTGCTGATCTCCGTCTTGCCCGTGTCTGGGGGTGTCCTGCCTCTGTGTGGGTTCCCTCGGACCAATGTGACGGTAAACTCTCACCTCGTGGTCGCCTCTGTCTCTTCCTGGGCATCTCTCCCTTCTCCAAAGCGTGGCGCTTTTGGGATCCTTCTCGGTGCTGTGTCATTGAGTCTCGTGATGCCCTTTTCTTCGAACACCTCTTTGAGCGCGATTCTCCGCGCTTCGGTGGCTCTCTCTCTTCGCCCTCTCTGGGTGGGGGTGGTCCTCTGCCCTCTGGGTCTTCTGTTCTCCCGTCTGGGTGTCTCTCGCCACCCTCGATCCCCTCATCTCCCGAGTCGAGTTTTGCCCTGTCGTCATCTCCCTCTCAGTCCTCTTCTCCTTCTGAGTCCTCTCCTCCTCTGACCGCGTATTCCCCTCAGCTATCTCCGGCCACGGTCGCGCCCACATCCTCTGAGTCACCCCCTGGCGCTGTCTCTCCTCCGCTCATTCTCTCTCCGCCCTCTGAGCTGCGTGCTCCCGGTCCCATGACCTCTCCGCCTCCGTCGGTCCAGCCACGCCCTTCCTCTCCTTCCTCCTCCTCGCATACACCGTCCATCCCACCGGTATCACCCTACACTCGTGGAGGACGCCTCCGGGCTCTTCCTTCCCAGTCTCATCCAGTGGTCTCTGGTGACCCTGGTCTCCGCGCCCTTGGTCTTGCCTCCTCCGCTCTGTCCACTGCGGCGTCTGTCATCCACCCCAGCATGGGACTTGGATACTCCCTTCTTGAGGAGGAGTTCCATTCCGCTCTGTCGTCCTCTGTGGCTGGGTATGTCGCATCGTGCTTTGCTGCCACCGGTCTCTCACCACTGCCGCCTGAGCCCCTGACTGTACAGGCAGCTCGCACGGCCCCCGACTCACCATTGTGGGAGAAGGCCATGAAGGCCGAGCTTGATGCACTCGCTGAGCACGACGTGTATGAGCTCGTGGACCTCCCACCTGGTCGCAAGGCAGTCGCAGCTAAGTGGGTGTACCGCCGCAAACTCAACCCTGACAACACAATTGAACGATACAAAGCACGCCTCACCGCAAAGGGGTTCTCTCAGATCCCCGGTGTCGACTTTGACGAGACTTTCGCCCCAATTGGTCGCTACACCACGGCCAGAGCCCTCTTGGGCCTAGTCGCTCAGCACGACTGGGAGCTGGAGCAGATGGACGTCAACAATTCCTTCCTCCATGGCAGGTTGGATGAGGAGATTTACATGGTGCAGCCACCCGCTTTTTCAGATGGAACGAACCGGGTATGGCGCTTACGCAAGGCTCTCTACGGTCTGAAACAGTCCCCACGGTGTTGGAACCAAGAGATCACGGCTACCCTTGAAAAGGGTGGGTACAAACGAAGTCCTGTGGACCCTGCCTTGTTCCTCAGTGGCCCCAACAAGCCACTTGTCGCCGTCCTCGTCTACGTGGATGACCTTCTCATCGCCTCTCCTGATGTTGCCTCTGTCAGGGCGGTCAAGGCTCTGCTTCAGTCAACATACAAGATGAAGGATCTTGGTCCGGCTTGGGTCTTTCTTGGCATGGAGTTGGAACGTGATCGTAAGCGACGTACCCTGTACGTCCATCAGGCTGTGTATGTACGGAGCCTGGGGGAGCGATTCTCCCCACTCCTCACATCCATCCCCACTGCATCTACTCCCATGACACCTGTTGGTCAGTCCTTACTGAAGTCTCGGGAGGTGTCCACACTGGGGGAGATGGTCGATGTGACCGACTACCTCAGGGGCATTGGCTCATTGATGTATCTTGCCACTACCACCCGTGCTGGCGTGGCGTTTGCTGTGAATTTCCTTTCCCAGTTCTCCCAGTGTCCCCGCGGACGCCATCTTGAGGCTGCATTGCGGGTTGTGCGCTATGCCCTCTCCACCCCCCGCATCGGACTGTACTTTCTTGCACAGCCCTCTGTCGTGGTGGACGGCTTTACAGACAGTGACTGGGCGCATGACACCGATGCCCGCAGCCGAACAGGCTACATCTTCCTTGTTGGTGGCACTGCAGTCTCCTGGAAAAGTGACAAGCAAGGGTGTGTTGCGCGCAGTACCGCTGAGGCTGAGTATGTTGCACTGAGAGCAGGCACATGTGAGGCTGTCTCGCTGTGTCGCTTGCTGCAGCAACTGCGTGTCCCTATTTGTTGCATCACTCTGCGCTGTGACAACCAAAGCACAAAGGCAATCGCTGAGAACAGCGGCATGCATCATTCACGCACTAAGCACATCAATGTGGAGCACCATTTTGTTTGCGAGTGCATTGCTGCAGGCATTGTCCAGGTCGCTTGGGTGGACACACGGTCTCAGAGAGCTGACTTCCTCACGAAGGCCCTCGGTCGTAATGTGTTCAAGATTGCTGTCCATTCTGTTGGTCTCATCTGTCCACATGATCCAGGCTGATTGGTTGACTGTTTGATGCCAGCATGTTCTCATCACCTCTCGTGATCTCCCGTGTGTTGCTCTCGTGTGTATGGGTTGATTGACTGCGGGGCATGGGGGAGTGTTGAAGTTCGTTTGCCACTCACAACTCTGTGCCCTCTTGCTCCTCACACACTGTTCATCCACTTGTACAGATTGAATGACATGGCCCTACCTGGGGAGGAAACTGACGTGACAGCTCTGGCAGAAGTCGTTGGCATCCTCCTGCAGCTGCTATAGCTTTACTCCAGGGCTCTTCTTGAGACTCATGTGGCCATTATCTGACTAACTATGCCTCTTATGACTCTGTGATGCGGTAGATGCTAGGGCCCGTACATCTTAACTGCCGTGCCCTGCATCATGTTGCTTGCCTTCGAGTGTTTTCTGCGGGAGCTGCATTTCCCGGGTGCTGATCCTTAGGGGACCACCTTGCCGGGTTCAATTGGAAATAATTTTTAGGGCATGCAGGCCCATGCAATAACGAACATGAGCTCTGTGTGTGAGTGTGATGCAAGACAGCAAGAATTTGGCTTAGTCTGGAACGCTGAATATAAAGAACAAGGAGAGTTTACAAATGAGCCCCTAGCGGACTTATATAGGGGCGCCGGCAGCTAACCGCACCGGGCCCCGTCACCCCTGTTGAACCCAAATGAGTCAACAGGGAGAACACACTACATACACCACGAGAGCAACAAAGGTGGTCTTCTCGAGGCACCGGAACAGCTCTCTGAGTGCCCGGGTCTCGACCACCGAGAAAATATGAGCAGTGCCAAAAAATCTCGGAATCAACGTCCAGACATCACAGACGGCTTTCCGAACATCGGAAGTCCCACAACAGCCATCGGGTCTCCTCGTCGCACCGGTACAGTCAACCGGGTGTGCGGGTCTCAACCCACCGAGAAAACTCTCCTACCTCCTGACAAGCCCATATGGCTGCCGGAACGCATCGACCGCGTCTCGCCGGCACTGTCGTAGGTACTGGAGAAGTCTCAGTGCAGTCCGGAGGCCCGTCGTGTCGTCACGCCCTCCTCTACCATATGCCCCAAATGTGGGTATATCGGTAAACTAGCAGTGTCGGTCGTGACGGGTGGAAGCCACACAAACCAACACTCCCCCTGGCTGACATAGCCGTCCACGGCAGAACGAATGAACGAAGGCATTGAACAACAATGTATGGCAAGCCATAACATGCATGAGTCAACTCACACAGACACACACACACACTCATCTGCTATCCATCTAGGGTCTCCCTGGACACTGGCACAGCCAACCAAGTGTCTGGGTCTCGACCATGAGAGGAGTGATGCACACGCACACAAACCAGTGTAATGCACATACACATGTCATGCACATGTTAGAGGACAAGATGGTCTCCTCGTGACACTGGCGGTACCAGGGCCCGGGTCTCGACCGCTACGAGCAATCCAACACAATAGTATCGTCATCCAAACACAGGATCAAGGGAGGATCTCCTCGTAACATGTGTGCAACACACCACGTGTCCGGGTCTCGACCAACAGCTCGCATGCACATGCCAAACACAGTATAGCCACACACTAAGACACACGATCATATGGTCTCCTCGTGAAACTGGTACAATGCACCAAGTGTCCGGGTCTCGACCAAGAGTGTGCTACCATCTATATGCAGCTCTGCAGGTACGTAGCATGAGCCACATGCAAGATGCTGTAGATGCTCACAAAAGAGCATGGACCTCGTCATGCATCTCCCATGGCATCGCGTCAGGTCGAGGTCCAAACAACACTCCCCCTGGGCAGATGAACCTGGCAGCGATGTCCTCGATGGAGATGCTGATGTCGTAGCTGAACAGATCCTGGGCGATTAGTCATGTGGTGTATCCATCATGTAGAGATAGCTCCCCCTGTCACCTGCGAGTTGACTCCCTCCCTCAAAGACGAAGTGGTGTCTCCGGCTACAACTCCTCACGTGAATCTGCATCACCTGGGGTATACCAGTCCTCGCGTGACTGCCAAGGGTCCCAACTCACAGTCTCTCCTGCCTCCGCACT
>SZWC01005729.1:58012-73508 GCA_023375785.1 Penium margaritaceum | reverse complement strand
GAGTCGACTCCCTCCCTCAAAGACGAAGTGGTGTCTCCGGCTACAACTCCTCACGTGAATCTGCATCACCTGGGGTATACCAGTCCTCGCGTGACTGCCAAGGGTCCCAACTCACAGTCTCTCCTGCCTCCGCACTACCGCGATGCATCTGTGTACGCCGGAGGAACGGGAATGGATGAGCAGCACGCGTGCGTGGATGAAGTGGCGGAGCTGGCCTCCGATACGGAATAGCACATCCTGAGACACAAGGGTGTACTGCTAAAAGAGGAGAGCTGGAGCGACGAACCGGATCACCACTCGTGGATGAAGATGACGATGGGGCAGGTGAGTCGGGAGGATGAAGGTGCGTGACGGCAGCAGAAGAAGGAGGAGCGATGATGGGGTCGACAGGAGCCAGGATGGCGGAAGCCGAAGGCACGCTCACCTCTCCTATGACAGTGTCTCCAACAGACGTCATACTCGGAGCTCGTACAAGATCCTCCCCGGGTATAGGTGTGCCAGATGCTGCCGGCGGAAGGCTACTGCCGGTAGTAGTGATGCTGCCCTCCTCTGAGAATCGCTCACGCACTGCCATCATCTCCTGCTGCAACATGACTACACACTCCTGTAGATCAACATAATCTGCCTCGGATATGTCGAGGTGGCCCATGTCGACCTGGTGTAGAATAAACTCTGCCTCACTGGATGCTGTACATGCAGACTGCACAACTCGTGAGTACAGCGCCACCTGTGTCTCTGCTGCTGAAGACGATGGAACTGGTACTGCTGCATCCTCCTGGGGGTCAACCAAGCTCGTAATATGTTGAGACGCTGGTACATCGGATGCAGCTGCAGGTGTCGCATCCACATCACAACTCGTGTTTGTCATACGAGGAGTGAGCGGTCGCATGCCGAGAGAGAAGGAGAAGGATGAGTCATCAGAGTCTGTGGAGCATGTAGAATTGTCGTCCGTACAGGTACTGCCACTCTCAGTATCCATGTGATCAGCAAGGTCACCAGCAGCTGAACACGAAGGGGCAGAACTCAGCTCCAGATGACAAGGTGACTCCATCTGCGTGTAGGGATCTGCACCACTGTCCTCAACTGCCGCCGTAGTGGACACAGGTGTGCAGGGCTCCGGCTCGACAATGTCTGTCAAGGCGACCAACAGGCGCAGTTGGCGCTCACGCACTGTCTCGCCGGGAACACTGGTTGCTACCACCTGCTCGATGATAGAGTAAGGACCATCATTTGACTCCGTCATGTGTGTCGGTACTTCGTCCTGTGCACGAGACGTAGACTCAGGGAATATGGGTGACTCCTGACGGTGAAGCTGGTACTCAGGTGGCGCAGATGACACGGCGAAACTTGCTGAGTGTGCTGCAGCACGTGTCCCAATGACACCTCTCAGAACTGCTGCTCTCAAGAATGCCTCAACCTCCAAAAGACCAACCGGCCGACTCTACTCATGCACTACGAATGTTGTCGTACTGGTATGAATCTCGTGCACCAACGTCCCCGGAGATCCGTGTGGGGTATCGCGATCCGCGCGGGACTCCTGTGCCACCGCCAGGCCGCTACCGGTTAGAATCGCAAGTGGCACCGCCAAGGCACGCGGGACCTCCACTCCTCCTGATGCAACCTGCTGCTGTAGAATGTCCGGCTACTGCCCCAACGGATGTCGACCTCAATGACATGCACGTCCCAAGCACCCAAACATCCGCCGGACTGGTGTGAGTCTGCTGCACACTCTCCCCCAAAAGTATCGGAAATGCATCTTGATCCGTACGAGACTCCTGTGCCACCCCTGGGCCTCTACCGGTCGGAGCTGCGAGTGGCACCGTCCAAGGACACTATGCTTGCTCTCCTCCTGATGTCGTCTGCTGATGTGGAAGACCTCGATCCAACCTGGACGATGAAAGGTAACTCTCCACCATGAACGCCATGTCGGGGTCAGACTCCACACCATGTGCTGTCACCGTATCATCTAAGTCTGCCTGAGCTGACGCTCGGGCAGCACAGCCCGGCGCGAGTGCGGATCCTGTCGCTATTGTCACATCACGCAATGCGTGGTGACCACACTCCCCCTCGACAGGTACAGCAACGGAGGCCGAGGAGGTGGAGGATGTATCAACACCGGCGCGAGCACGCCGTGCGGAGGGCTGACGCCGACGTCGCAGAGTCACTCGACTGGAACGACTGCATGAAGGCATGTCATCGCGAGATGGCATCGTGGTTGCAGAGTGAAGGATCGACAGGATGGTGGCAGCCTGGGACTCGCTGGCAGGTGGAGTTGAAGGTACACCATCCGATGAGGAAGGAGGAGAGGATGGAGGAGATGTGATCGAAGAGGCCATCGACAAGCGAGTAGCAGAAGCACGCTCAGTGACGACGAGATCACAAAGCCGCTGCATCATCTGCCGGAGGCCGTGGATCTCGGTGAATATGCTCGCCACAGGTCCAGCTAGGGGATCTACCAACGCCAGTAGATCCGTATGCTGTGGAGGACGCAGGCTCGGACGAGGCTGTAGCCAAGGTGGATGCCAGCCGGGAGGGCGCATCCTACAGCAACGCCAACCATGACGTCCATCTCCACACTAGTAACAGGCGAACGCGCAAGGCGCCTGCTCAGATGTCCACGCACTCATCTTGTGCGCTGGACGATGGATAGGTACCGAGGGCACCTACTCCCGGTGGTAAACACCAAGCCACGGGAGAGAACGAGGCCAGTAGGTACAGTCACTCCAGGAGGTCACGGCGTCCGGGTCAGCAAACGTGACCAGACGGACGAGCTGCACTACCACAGCACGCCCGAAGGCTACAGTCTGACTAACTGCTGCCACTAATGCTGCTGCCACTCATAGAGCGAAGACCGCTCCAAGACTAGAAAGGGTGGCGGCTACAGGTGTGGCTGCTGCTCCAAGCGGTAGACGACCCAGCCCTCGGAGATGGTAAGACTCGAATCTGCCGTCGATCCTACGGGGTGAAGTGCGCGCAACAATCCACGGGCCCCAGGAAGACGTCGGTCCAAGACGCGTCTTGCAGCGGAGATCGCCGCCGACGACCGTCCGCTGTCGGCTGAGAAAGCGAAAGTGCAAGCTACCGCACAGCCGCCGCACTATGTAGTCGTCGACACTCCACCGAGTGATGATGCTATTGCGGCTATGAGAGCTGCTGCTGCTGCTGTGGCGGTAGTAGTTGGAAGATGACCTTTTTTTTGTCAATATTCTCTAGTCCTCAGGCCCCCCTTTCTGTTTTTCTTTTTTTCCTTTGCCCTCACCCTCCACCCCTTTTTTTTTAGTTCTCCCCTCTGCTTGCCTTAAGCCCTTGCCTTTCCCCTTTTTTTCTTTCTTTTTTCTCGCTTTCAGGCGTACCCCTTTTCATTTTTTTTGTTACTCGCCCCCCCTTTTCTCGATTTCCCGGAAGGAGGGCGAACGGAGAAAATAAGGGGGGGAGGCGGGGGGGTGGTGTCCGGCTTGTCCGGCCCTCCCTCCCGTGCACGCTCGCTCGCTCGCTCGCTGAGCGAGCGAGTGAGCGAGTGGGTGTGGGGGGGAGGAGGGAGCGATAGGGGGGGGTACCTGTCCACCCCTCTGACCCGGCCCCTCCGTCGGTCGGCCGACGGGGCCGACGGGGCCGAGGGGGCCCACGAGGCCGACGGGCCCCCTCCGAAGGGACCCTCGGAGGGGCTCGGCAGGGCCCTCCGAGGGCCCCCCTAAGAAGGGGAGGAAGGGAGGGGGGGTGCGAACGAGGCCCCCTCAGAGGACCCCCCCGATCAGAGGAGGGCTGCGAGGCCCTCCTCGCAGCGGCAGCAGCAGCTGCAGCGGCAGGTGCAGCTGCTGCGGTTGCTACTGCTGCTGCTGCTTCTACTGCTGCTGCTGCTTCTACTGCTGCTGCTGCTCTGCGCAGCAGCTGCTGCTGCTGCTTGATGCTGCCGCCGCGGCTGCTGCTGCTGCTGCTATATGCTGCTGCTGCTGCTGCTCTGCGCAGCAGCTGCTGCTGCTGCTTGCTGCTGCCGCTGCGGCTACTTCTGCTACACGCTGCTGCTGCTGCCGTAGCTACTACACATTGCTGCTACTGCCGCCGCTACTACAGTAGCTGCAAGTGCTGCTGCTATATGGTGCTGTTGCTGACGCTGCTGCTACAGCGGCTGATGCGATGCTGCAGCTGCTTTCACCGCTGCTGCTGCTACTGCTGCACGCTACTGCTGCTGCACACTACTTCTGCTGCTGCTGCTACTTTTCCCGGCTCACCGCCCCTGTGGCGTTGACTTGCAATCGTTTCGCGCTCCCTCACGCTGCTGCCGGCGTGGCGCCACGTGGCGCGTTCTCTTTGCGTTCCGCCCACTGCTGCTGCTTCTGCTGCTCACATGCCACCCTGTGCTCTGATACCAAATTGGAAATAATTTTTAGGGCATGCAAGCCCATGCAATAACGAACATGAGCTCTGTGTGTGAGTGTGATGCAAGACGGCAAGAATTTGGCTAAGTCTGGAACGCTGAATATAAAGAACAAGGAGAGTTTACAAATGAGTCCCTAGCGGACTTCTATAGGGGCGCCGGCAGCTAACCGCACCGGGCCCCGTCACCCCTGTTGAACCCAAATGAGTCAACAGGGAGAACACACTGCATACACCACAAGAGCAACAAAGGTGGTCTCCTCTATTGGGTTTGTGTCAGTACCACACGGTGACCTCCGGCCTCATTGCACACTCACCTCACTTACGCAGGTGACTAACTGGAGAGAGGCAATCCCTGCTGGCTGCTACGCCGTGGTGGCATGACTTCACGGCGAGTCTCACAGCCGGGCATCAGTACAAGTCTCACGGATCTATGGCTGGCGTGCATGTGTGCACACACATTTGCCTCGGGTTCACACTCTGGCCTGTTCTTTGGCATGTTTTCCCTCCAGTGACCTAGTTGACAGGTTGTAACTTTTAGTGGGTAGTTTGGTTCAGTTCAGTGAACTTGGGAGAGAGCGTGCGAGATCGAGCTCGCTTCTCGCTCGCTCGCTCCCTCCCCACCCAACGGCTACCACTTTGTCGCGTGTTACCCGTCATTTGTGTTCTTTGTTCACTTACTTCGAACTTCCACGCAAACCTCTATTGCCGACCACTATTGCTTGGTGTCTTCCTTGCACTAGCCCAGCTGTTGCTTGCTTGTCTAGCACAGCAGCCTACAAGTATCAGATCAGTGTGGAAGCAGGACGACGCATTGAAGCGTCGTCCCTCGATTCCTGGACGACTTCACGGCAGGCCCTCTTGCCACCGCACCCCAACCATCTCGCCGCCGCCCTCTCGCCTCGCTCCCGCACGCTGCCCAGGCCTAACCCTTAGGCGGCACTAGGAACACCTAGGTGGACAGCCGTACTTGACGGATCACTGTCCACGCGAGAAAAGGGGAAGGGGGGGGGCTGCCGTGCTCGACGGATCGCCACCGTCTGGCCTGGCGGAGTGTCGCCCACAAGCTGCACCTCTACAGCCCAGGTCCTCTGCACCTCTGCACCTCTGCCGTACTCCAGCTCCACCCCAACCCACGGCCTTAGCAGCAGCAAACACTGCCGCTGCCCTTACTCGATCGTGCAACAGTCCTCCGAAAAGCAACAGCAGCAAGCGGCAGTGCGACAGCCTTACGCAAGCTGCCGCGCCACAAGCTTTTGCGCAGCCGCAGCAGCGTTGGCACCTTCCATCAGCAGCAGCATCGGCGCCTTGCGGCAGCCAAAGCAGGCAGCATTGCATCAACAGCAACCACGCTGCCATGCCACGGGTTTTTGCGTAGCAGTAGAAGCGTCAACACCTTGCAGCAGCAGCAGCATCGGCACCTTGCGGCAACAGCAGTAGGCAACAGCGTCGGCACCTTGCAGCAGCAAGCAGCAGTGTCGGCACCTTGCGGCAGCAACAACATCGGTGCCTTGCGGCAACAGCAGCAGGTAGCAGCGTCGGTACCTTACAGCAGCAGCAGCATCGGCGCCTTGCGGCAGCCGCAGCAGGCAGCATTGCATCAACAGCACGCACGCTGCCGTGCCACAGGATTTTGCACATCAGTAGCAGCTTCGGCACCTTGCAGCAGCAGCAGCATCGGCACCTTGCGGCAACAGCAGTAGGCAGCAGCGTCGGCACCTTGCAGCAGCAGCAGCATCGGCGCCTTGCGGCAACAGCAGCAGGCAGCATTGCAGCAGCAGCCCGCACACTATTCTGCCATAGTCTTTTGCGCAACAGCAGCAGCAGCGGCGCCTTGCAGCAGCAACAACAGCAGCAGCGACGTTGTCACCTCAGTAAAGGCTACAGTGCTGTGCATCTTTGCAGCAGCCGTCAACCACTACCGCGATCAGCTCTGCAACTGCACTACCACACACAATCGCAGCGGTGGTGGCAGCTGCTCAGCAGCACCCTCTCTGCAGCAGTGTTGGAAGCTGCCGCGCGCGCCCCATCGCGGTGGTGCATGCCAAACTGGCTTCCTCAAACGTGCCGGGTGCGGCATCGCGCGGCGAGCACCACGAGGAACGACTGGCGCGTCAGCCCCCGCCTTCGCCGCCGGCTACGCGACAAAGCTCGGTAAGCCCTCCCTCCCCTGGTGCCTCTGGGGGGGATTGAGCAGCCGCACAACACCGTTGCTGCGTCGCTGCACTCAACTTGGCGTCAGGATGCGATAGAGCTCGCTCGCACCTTCACACGTACCGCGTCCGCCATGATAGACGCGGCAGCTGCAGCTACTGCCACCTTTGCCACCGCAGCTAGAGCAGCACGTGCCCCTGCATCAACGTCAGCTGGCCGCGCCGCTGAGTCCTACACTGAGGCGGTCGTTGTAGCTGGACCGTTAGCTGCGGCAGCTGCTAACATTGGGACACAGCTAGCGGCAGCTGCATCAGCTGTGGCCTCTGCAACAGCTTCTGCAGCTTCTACCATATCCGTTGTAGCTACGGCCATTCGCACCTCCACAGCCGTCGCTGTTGCAGCATCCGCATCTGCACCCTCTAACATCACCACACTCGTCACAGCGGCCGTCGTTGCAGCGGCGATCCTTCCTACCGTTGGCGCCGCCTTCACCACAGGCTGCCTGGCACTGATTGTGCCGGTTGCATCTTGCGTCTTTGTGCTCTCCGCTGCAGCTGCTTCTATTGTCCCGCCTGTTCTTGCTCTTTTGCGCAGCCCCTCACACGCCTCGTGAGGTCTCCTGGTCTGCATCTCCCTTCTCCTGCCCTCTGTCTCTTTTCTCTGCGGTGGCTTGTCTGTGTGATTTGGGTCGGGCTATCTGGCAGCACATATCCATCGTGCCTAAGGCATTCCCAGTTTTCCCACGCCCACTGGGGCAGGGGAAACTCTGCCGAAATTTTCTCGGCAGGGCCCATTAGTCGTCACCATGCCTGGTGACGACAAGTCGGTCATAGCAGACCTTCAACGCCAGCTGGCCCTCGCTCGCGACGCTCAGCGTGATGCTGAAGAGCGTCTCAAAGTCGCGAATGATAATCGCGCCGCCTTCGCAGATGAGGTGGTTGCGCTTGTGCTCAAGCGGCTGCCTACTGCCTCTGTCCTGCCCGCTGGCTCCTCTGCTAGCGCCGGTGCCGGTATCTCTTCCACCCCACCTGGTGCTAACTCTGTTGTCTCTAACCCTGCTGTCACCCCATCTGCTGTCCCTCCTGCCGCAGTCTCCCGCCAGCATGACTTCTTCTCCCAGCCTCCTGTCTTTTCTACTGGACTTGCTTTCTCTTCCTGGGAGACCCGGTTTAGTGCATGGGCTCAGGGAGAACGTCTTTGGGAATACTACTTCCCTGCCACACCTTCCTTCACCCCTGTCGCTGACGAGTCTGCTCGCGCTGTCCGCGCCCTTATTGCTGCTGCCCCTGAGACNCCAGCATGACTTCTTCTCCCAGCCTCCTGTCTTTTCTACTGGACTTGCTTTCTCTTCCTGGGAGACCCGGTTTAGTGCATGGGCTCAGGGAGAACGTCTTTGGGAATACTACTTCCCTGCCACACCTTCCTTCACCCCTGTCCCTGACGAGTCTGCTCGCACTGTCCGCGCCCTTATTGCTGCTGCCCCTAAGACACTCGTCGACGAGGTTGGCACTTACAATGCTAACCCCGTTGTTCAGCGTTTGGCTGACCCAGTCGGTGCGTACACCATGCTTCGTCGGCGCACGACAGTCACAGGTCAGGCAGCACAAAGTGCTCTCACCGTTCAGTTCAACACGCTCTTAATGCGAGCGGACGAGTCGGCCGACGCCTATTGGGCACGCGAACTCAAGCTGCTTCGCGAGCTTGATAAGGCCGCACCAGGTCAGTTGTCAGCTGTGCACACCATGGTCAACGGGTTAATCCCCGAGCTGTCCGACCTTCTCCGTGATGTCAAAGCAGAAGAGCTGCAGTGTCTTGCCTCCCAGCCTGTTCCACCCGATTCCCCTCCAGGCGTTGGTGCCCTCTGGGACTTTGTCGCTGATAGGCTTGCAGCGTGGTGGACGAGCCTCCAAAACAAGCGCCTTCATCGCACTGCAGTCGCAGGGGTGGCCGCCGTCTCCATTGCCACCTCCACTTCTTCCTCCGCTGCTCCATCAGCCTCGTCTCCATCCTCTTCTTCTTTCTCTTCTACCTCTACGGCCACGGCCCTTGCCTCCCAGGGTCGTGGATGTGGACGCGGGCATGGGCAAGGCAAGGGGAAGGGCAAATCAGCTGTGTCGTCTCGTGTTCCTTGTGAGGTGGTGTGCTGGAACTATGGCTCCTCTGAGCACTCCGCTCGCAAGTGCCCTGCACCCCCTAACGACGTCCGCCTCGCACGTGCCATGCGTGCTCATTGGGCGCACACCAGCGGGCCCTCCTCTTCTTCTCCCGGCGTTAGCTCCAGCTCCAGCTCCAGCTCTACTTCGTCTGCTAGTTCCTCCCTAGCTCAGGCCTACTCCACCGCCGGTGTCGCCGGCGTCCATCCGCCTGTCCTCTACCCTTGGGGCTGGCCGCCGCCCTATGGAGCACCCGCTTTGGCGGGCCCACCTTCCTCGGCCTACATCCCTCCTTCGTGGTTCGCCTCTCCCTCGAGCGCACCTGCTCCATCATCTGTAGCCTCCGTCGACAGCGAGCGCCAACTGGAGCAGTCTCTCCTCCAGCGTCTTCACCTTCGTGATCAGGGAGGTGAGAGTGTGTCTTCGTTGGCCAGAGGTCTTGCCTGTCAGACTGACACCGTCCTTCGTGGGGACCCCCCCGGTCACGTCCTTGGGTTGCCATCCTCGTCTGTTCCGTGGGTCGAGAACTGGCAGTCTGTCGTTCTCCCTCGTTGTCTTGCTGCCTGTGCCTCATCCCCGCCCTCCGTCGGCACTGTTGCCACCTGTGGCGTCCTTCCCAATGTCCGTGTCTCTGGTGGCTTCTGGGTCCTCGACTCCGGAGCCACCCATCACATGACCTCTGTTCGGTCCGCTTTTGTCTCCTTGGGTCCTGTCGGCTCTGTTCGCTTTGTGCGCACTGGTTTCGGCCAGCTCCTTCCCGTCCAAGGCGTTGGTGTTGTCCGTTTTGTCGGTCCCGGTGGCGTGCTGTTTCTGCCTGACATTCTGTTCGTGCCTTCGTTGGAACTCAGCCTGCTGTCAGTGACGTCCCTCGACGATCATGGCATGGATTTCTCCGCTAGTCAGGACGTGGGCACTGTCCGTCTTCGCTCTTCTGGTCACGTCATCTTGCGGGGGGTGAAGTGTGCCAAGTTGTATCGTGTTCCCCTTCATGCCCCCTCTGCACCCGCTGTTGGCTTGTCCCTTACTCACGTCGCGCCTTCCCTTTCTCCAGCTGATATCCAGCTCTTGCATCGCCGTCTTGGCCATGTGCACACTGATGCTATCACTAGCATGCTTCGCCTTCAACCCGCAGTTGGCTTGTCCCCTTCCACCTTCCCTGCGCCATGCCCTTCTGACTACCTGGACTGTGCCCAAGGCAAGATGCATCGTTCACCCTTTGCCTCTTCGGACTCCCAGTCCGCTCACCCTCTCGATCTTGTTCATGCCGAAGTCATCGGACCTCTTCCCCATGACTTTCTTGGGGGGGTCGGGTGTTACGTCCTGTGCCTTACTGACGATTTTTCCCGTTTTTGTTGGATCTTCGCTCTTCGTCAGAAGAGTGATGTTGCTTCTGTCATCGCGTCGTGGCTCGTTCAAGCTGAACGTGCGTGTCAGCGTTCACTGGGCATCTTTCGCAGTGATCGTGGCGGTGAGTTCCTTCGACCCACCGCTCGGTTTCTTGAGTCCCAAGGGGTGTGTCTGGAGACCTCGGCTCCCTACACACCTCAGCAAAACGGAGTTTCTGAGCGTTGGAATCGGACCCTTGCCGATGGTGGCCGCACGCTTCTCTCTGAATCTGGGCTCTCCCCTCTCTTTGCCTTTGAGGCCATGAGCTATATGACCTGGGTGTGGAATCGCGTCCCTCACGGTCCTCTTCCCCGCACCGTTACGCCCTTTGAGCGTTGGTACGGCTCTCGTGCTGACCTCCGTCTGGCTCGCGTCTGGGGTAGCATTGTGTCTGTCTGGCTCCCAGAGGATCTCCGCGACGGGAAACTCTCCCCGCGTGGACGTCTCTGCCCCTTCTTGGGCATTTCCTCCCAGTCGAAAGCCTGGCGCTTCTGGGACTCAGAGCGCCAGCGCGTCGTTGAGTCCCGCGATGCCTTGTTCTTCGAGTCCGTATTTCTCCGTGACCTCGATCGTCACTCGTCCGCTGCCTCCCTGCTTCCGCTCTCTCGGTTGCGGGGGGAGGTCGGCCCGGCAGTCTCATCTGCCCCTGCCGTCCCTGTTGATGTCCCGTCTCAGCAGCCTTCACCCTCGGAGCGTTCTCCAACGGCCGGCACTGTGACTCCACCATCCTCTGACGCCCCCCCGTCGGTGTCGTCTAGCTCGCTTGGAGCTCCGTCATCCCCTGTGGTGTCCTCATCTGAGTCCCCATCTGCTGAGTCCGTCTCTCCCGCACATTCCGCTGCGTCCTCATCCAGTCCACTCACTCCAGTCGTGCCCAGTCCACTCAGTGCTCCTCCACGCCCTGCCCCCATCGAACCTTTTGTTCGTGGCGGCCGCCTGCGTGCGCTTCCCTCTCGCTCCTCTAGTGCTGCAGCGTCCTCTGTTCAACCTTCGCAGACCTCGTCTGGACAGTCCCCAGCGCTGCTTACTGGTATGGATGCCCTGGGCCTAGCCACAGGAGTTATGCATCCCAGCTTTGTCCTTGGGTATACACTGCTCACATCCGAGCACGAGCGTGCGCTCGGGGCCGCCATCCTTAGGAGCATTGCCGAGTGCAATGCAACGGTTGTCGCCCCGCCGCCATCGCCTGACCCAACCACTATTCGCCAGGCACGGGTAGCACCCGACTCCCAGCAGTGGGAGGCTGCCATGCGGGACGAGCTGAGAGCCCTGGATGACCACGCCGTATACGAGCTGGTCGATCTCCCACCAGGCCGCAAGGCGATCGATGCCCGCTGGGTCTTCCGTCGTAAGTACAAGCCTAACGGCGAGCTCGACAAGTACAAGGCCCGACTTACAGCAAAGGGGTTTTCTCAAGTCCCCGGCGTTGACTTTGACGAGACTTTTGCTCCCGTCAGACGCTACACCACAGCTCAAGCCCTCCTGAGCCTTGTCGCACACCACGACTGGGAGCTCGAGAAGATGGATGTAAACAATGCCTTTCTGCACGGTCGGCTGGATGAGGAGATTTACATGGTGCAGCCTCCAAGGTTCTCTGACGGAACCAATCGAGTTTGGAGACTGCGAAAGGCCCTCTATGGCCTCAAGCAGTCACCACGGTGCTGGAACCAGGAGATCACCTCCACCCTGGAGAAGGGGGGATATCGCCGGAGCACGGTGGATCCCTCCCTCTTTGTCACTCCACGGTCGGCGCCCTTTGCTGCCATCCTCGTGTACGTCGATGACCTGCTTATTGCGTCCCCGAGTCGCGAAGCTGTGTCAACTGTGAAGTCCCTGCTGCAGTCCACGTACAAGATGAAAGACCTGGGTCCAGCTCGCATGTTTCTTGGCATGGAGCTTGAGCGTGACCGTGCTCATCGCGTTCTCCACGTCCACCAGGCCGCGTACATCAGGAGCCTGGGGGAGCGCTTTGCCTCCCTGCTTGAGTCTGTCCCCACTGCCTCAACACCGATGACGCCCGCCGGGCAGAGGTTGTTGAAAACTCTGGACGTGTCAAAGCTGGGGGAGACAGTGGACGTGACCGACTACCTGCGAGTCATAGAGTCTCTCATGTACCTTGTAACCACCACCAGAGCAGACGTAGCCTTTGCTTTGAACTTCCTTGCGCAGTTCTCATAGTCGCCACGTGCACGGCACATGGAAGCCGCACTACATGTTGTGCGGTATGCGCTCTCCACTGCCCGAGTTGGTCTGTGTTACCGGGCGCAGCCGTCAGTGGTCGTTGATGGGTACACTGACAGTGATTGGGCGCATGACACGGATGCACGCAGTCGCACTGGCTATGTTTTCCTTGTTGGTGGGACTGCGATCTCCTGGAAGAGTGGCAAGCAAGGTTGTGTTGCACGCAGCTCCTGTGAGGCAGAGTATGTTGCTCTTGGTGCTGGAGCCTGTGAAAGTGTCTGGTTGTGTAGTTTGTTGCAGCAATTGCGTGTTCCCATTCGCTGCATTACCTTGCGTTGCGACAACCAAAGCACAAAGGCTATTGCTGAGCATGATGGCATGCATCACACTCGCACAAAGCATATCAATGTGGAGCATCATTTTGTGCGTGAGCGTGTGGCTGCAGGCGATGTTCAGATTGTGTGGTTCGACACCCGATAGCAGCGTGCAGACTTCCTCACAAAGGCACTTAGCAGCAATGTCTTCAAGGCAGTAATTCACGCTGTTGGTCTGTTGTGTCCTCGTGATCCTCCTGGTTGATCTGTTGTGCCAGTGCCTGTGTACAATCTTGTGTCGTGTCACTTCTCATGACGTCGGTGTAGTGCCTGTTGTGCCATTGTGCAAGTCGGCCGTGGGTCATGGGGGAGTGTTGGGTTTGTGTCAGTACCACACGGTGACCTCTGGCCTCGTTGCACACTCACCTCACTGACGCAGGTGACTAACTAGAGAGAGGCAACCCCTGCTGGCTGCTACGCCGTGGTGGCATGACTTCACGGCGAGTCTCACAGCCGGGCATCAGTACAAGTCTCACGGGTCACTGGCTGGCGTGCATGTGTGCACACACATTTGCCTCGGGTTCACACTCTGGCCTGTTCTTTGGCATGTTTTCCCTCCAGTGACCTAGTTGACAGGTTGCAACTTTTAGTGGGTAGTTTGGTTCAGTTCAGTGAACTTGGGAGAGAGCGTGCGAGATCGAGCTCGCTGCTCGCTCGCTCGCTCCCTCCCCACCCGACGGCTACCACTTCGTCATGTGTTACCCGTCGTTTGTGTTCTTTGATCACTTACTTCGAACTTCCACGCAAACCTCTATTGTCGACCACTGTTGCTTGGTGTCTTCCTTGCACTAGCCCAGCTGCTGCTTGCTTGTCTAGCACAGCAGCCTACATCCTCGAGGCACCGGAACAGCTCTCCGAGTGCCCGGGTCTCGACCACCGGGAAAATATGAGCAGTGCCAAAAAATCTTGGAATCAACGTCCAGACATCACAGACGGCTTTCCGAACATCGGAAGCCCCACAACAGCCATCGGGTCTCCTCGTCGCACCGGTACAGTCAACCGGGTGCGCGGGTCTCAACCCACCGAGAAAACTCTCCTACCTCCTGACAAGCCCACATGGTTGCCGGAACGCATCGATCGCGTCTCGCCGGCGCTGTCGTAGGTGCTGGAGAAGTCTCGGTGCAGTCCGGAGGCCCGTCGTGTCGTCACGCCCTCCTCTGCCATATACCCCGAATGTGGGTATATCGGTAAACTAGCAGTGTCGGTCGTGACGGGTGGAAGCGACACAAACCAACAGGTTCACCCGTGCACTGGTGAGTAGCCGCCGCTTTGGTTTTATGCCGAGCGGTCGGGCTCGACCCCCGGGTGGCTGTGTGCTCGCCTTGGCGTGATGCCCGTGGCGAGTGCACGCTCACCGGTTGCTAAGTGACTCTCGCTCCCCCTCACCTCTTGTCTTGGTTGTACCGAGCTAAGCAATGCAAGCATTCCGCATCCATGGCGGCGTATGTCTATTGCACGTCCCTGCTTGCTCTCACACGTGTGACCTAGGAAGGTTCCTAGTAACTACAATATGCTCGTTGTCGATGTGGTTAATTGTGTTTTGATTATGCATCTTTAAGTAGGACTGTTGAGGTGTGATGCTAGGTTGCTGATCCTATGGGACCACAGTCTTGGTTTATTCCAAAGTGTGAGATACCGTCGGCGGCAGGCTGCCGACCGGTCTGGTTCGATTCCGGTCTGTCGGCCGGGCCCCATGTCGAGCATCTCGTGCGGGTGGCTCGGTCAACCAGCTACAAACACCCCAATGTACTGTGAACACCCGTTACTTATTGTTGCTCGACTCTTCAGCTTTTAAGTACCGAGCTTGCTCCATCCATCGTGCCTCGAGCGTATGTCTTGCTTCCTTGCTTGCTACGTGTGTTACGTTAGCAACCCTCCGCCACCCACAAGAACGGTCCTCTTCGTAGAATGCCTGCAAGTGAGTGGCTTCAGTTCCAGAGGTCATCGAGACTGACGGGACACCAACATCTGTTTGATGTCTCTCCAGCGTTTTGAGCACCATTTTGCTGTGTAGGCTTCTACAGGTCCTTGCGTCAGATGGCTTGTTGACCGTTGTCTCGTACAGTGGACTTCTCTCATTGAGCATAATGGGGTTCTCTCATTGCGTTGCTAGCAGGGTTCTCTTATTCTCCCAAATGACTTCCCTCTTCAATGTACCATCTCCGCAGAGTATGACAGGAGAAGCAAACAGCAAGACCTTTCCACCTCATCCTGAGAGGCAAGGTAGCAAAGATCAGAGATACCAAAGGGCACGTGCCGCACGGAGGCACAGATTTTCAGCATCTCTTGCACTGTGCAGTGCGCTGTGCACATTTCTTGCTTCATGGTAAGAAATCTCTGCATGAAAGTAGACCTTCCCTGCTTTCAGAGCTTGCTCTAAAGAGAAAGATAAAACACTGTGGAATACAGTGACAGTACCCCACCACGACCAGACCAACGGAAGAGCCTCGACGGAGGCATCCACACTCAAAAGTCAAAAAAACATTTCAGAACACGGTTCACTGTCAGGACCACAAGGGGCGGCCGACGGTGAGGTAACCCTTTTGGTCCTCTTATGTACATTCTCAGCAACCCTTCTTGCATCCGGAGACGGGAGGCCTCCCGGCCGGCACGCACAAGGGGCGGCCGACGGTGAGGGCGCGGTCGATGCAACGCCACCCCCCGTTGAGGTTTGCGAGGGCCAAGGGCTGCCTGCTGAAGAACCGTGCCGTGATGCTCGCGCACGTGTCCATCGCCCGTGCCCGATACACCACGGGGCATTGCGGTATGAATACGGTGCTGCCGGACACGCAAACCTGTGGGCCGTATGATGGGGTGTGCATCATGGGGAAACGGGGCGGAAGGTGTGTGTGCGCGTGTGGGGGGGGGGGGGGG
>SZWC01005728.1:132282-144578 GCA_023375785.1 Penium margaritaceum | reverse complement strand
TCTCTCTCTCTCTCTCTCTCTCTCTCTCTCTCTCTCTCTCTCTCTCTCTCTCTCTCTCCCTCCCTCCCTCCCTCCCTCTCTCTCTCTCTCTAATTTATTTCTCCCTTTTTCTTCAACGTTCAAAAATTTTGTCACCAAGAAGGCGCGAAGGACAAACTTTGAACCTGATAAGTAAACTTGAAATGTTAAGGGTATGTTTGGCATAACACGATTGACTACCACTGTCCTCAAACTCGCAAGCACTCAATGGCTGTCGTGTGTCTCACTAACTGCACGACCGTGTTCACAAGTATGCAAGAGTTGGGCGATCTAAAGTTCGAACGTTGTGGATCCTTCACTTTGGTCTTGTAGCTTTTTAGAGAGGTCACCCAAGTTGAGGTCGTGTAACTTCAAGGACAGTGCTAGCCAAACTTACCCTACGCCTATGGTTATTGAAAAGATGCAAGGAAGCTTCCTAGCAACACTCCCGTTGACCAGGCGTTAGTGCCTGATCAGACGGTGACGGCAGTCACAAGTCGTGCACGCAACAGCAAGAGTTTGGCTAGGGGACACAAGGCAAAGTTTCTGAATGCTTCAATAGCATTTGCAGACAGAAATGACAAATGACAGGTCCATGGCATAAATACCTGCCGCGGCGCACACCGGGTGTTGCACGCGGCGGTGCAAGAGCTGTCCTAAAACCGGCCCAAACCACTGTTTTGGTCATAACTCTGCGCACGCATGTCAGAATGCTAGGTCGTCTGAACCTAGACGTGTAGGATCACAAGACAAACGCTATGACTGTTCACATGCATGCATCCATCATCAAATGGTGGACACGCAATGCAAAAACATGCAAATCGGGCTCATGGCCAGTCCGCCGAAAAGACTCCTACGAGCTGTAGAAAAAACAGCAGGGAGTCCCGGCAGTGTCCGGGGCTTTAGAACAGTAGTCGGCCAGCTCCAAGCTGGTAGTCCACCGCTAGACATGGCACTGGTGTAACCAGGGCCCGTGTCAGGGATCTGCACGAGTATGGACACAGCCGAGTGGTCACAGTAGACTGTACAAGAACGTCATAAATTACAACACTCCCCCATGACCCGATGGTACGCATTTTCGTACACGTGCAGCACTGGGACAAGTATAATAGTGAGTGTAAAACAGATGGGACACAGACACACATCCCACACTCAACCACCCTCAGGCATGGGGCGAAGCCCAACAGAACGGATGGCCACTAGGACCTTTCCGTGAGCTAGCGCCTTTGTGAACAAATCAACATGCTGCATGTCAGTGCCAACCCACATGACAGAGATCACGTGTCGCTCCACCAGATCATGCACAAATTGATCCTCTACCGCAATGTGCTTCGTGTGAGCGTGAAAGACACCGGAGTTCTCCGCAGTGGTGAGAGCACTCTGGTTGTCGCAACAAAGGAGAATGGCAGGTACTGAGTGACCAAGCTCAAGAAACAGACGATGCAGCCATACCGCCTCAAGAGCCCCTGCGCCCAAAGCAATGTACTCTGCCTCTGACGGGAGACGTGCGATGCAGCCCTGCTTCCTGTTACGCCAAGACAGAGCTGTACCACCGAGCAGGAACAAGTAGCCAGGGACTGGGCTCCAGGTCCAGTCGCTGTCAGTGTAGCCTTCAAGGTCCATCGAACACTGCCGACGAAAGCAGAGTCCGAGGTATGGCGTGGAGACCACGTACCGCACAACCGTGTGAAGGGCTCTGGCACGTGGAGCTTGCGACAACTGAGCAAGGAGGTTGACAGCAAAAGTGATGTTAGGACGTGTGGTAGTGGCCAGGTACATCAGAAATCCGATGAGACGGAGGTACAAGGTCACGTCCACTGTCTCCCCCAGCTAAGTGGGATCATCCACCTATAGGGCATCCTTCCGATCGGGTGTAAGGGATGTGGAAGTCGTGGGCACAGCACCAAGGAGATCGCTGAAATGCTCCCCCACAACTCGTGTGTATCGGGCCTAATGCACCAACAGCATCCGACGCATGCGATCTCGCATGATCTCCATACCAAGAAACACCGATGCAGGACCAAGGTCCTTCATCCTATAGGCCGTCTGAAGGAAAACCTTGGCCTCATTCACAGCCTCCAGGGACGGAGACGCAATTAGAAGTTCATAGACATAGACAAGGATGGCGGTGAACCGCTCCAGTGTCGGTAGGATGAAGAGAGAGGGATCTGCCTCGCTCTGTACATATCCCGCACGAGTCAAAGTGCCGGTGATCTCCCGGTTGCAACACCGCGGAGACTGCTTGAGGTCGTACAAGGACATGCGCGAGCGCCATACCTTGTCATCGTCCTCAAAGCCTGGTGGCTGAGCCACATAAATCTCCTCATCCAGAGAGCCATGGAGGAACGCATTGTTCACGTCCATGTGGTACAGTTCCCAGTCATGCTGAGCCACTACACCGAATAGAGCTCGAGCTGAGGTCATGCGGCCAACAAGGGCAAAAGTGTCAGTGTAATCGACATCTTCAATGTGAGAGTGCCCCTTGACGACCAAGCGGGCCTTATTGCGTTCCAGTGAGCCATCTGGCCTCACTTTCTTGCCAAAGACCCACTTGACCTGAATATCCTTCCTCCCCGGCGGAAGGTCGACAAGCTCGTAGACTCTACTCTCTCTGATAGCACGTAGCTCATCCTCGTAGGCAGCGTGCCAAGCATCAGCATCCATTGATGAGAGAGCCTCCCTCAAGGTGCCCGGGTCGGGCTCCATAGAGGGAGAGCTCTGCGTGGGCAGGACACGCGCCTCGGTGCTAGGCTTGACGATCACAAGATCAGCAGTAGGATCACAAGCGACATGGAACTCGCGAATGACGAGATCGTGCCCTACGGGGCACGTTGGATGTACCTGTGTGAGCTCAGTACGGACACTCAGGCCTAGGGCCTTTGTGCCGGGGTCAACACTCGCAATGCTGCGAGAGGGGCACCTGGGTGCGGGGCCCGATGCTCGCTAAGCTCCGGAATCCAATGGTCGAAGACGGCCACCGGGCTCATGGGAGTAACTTGAGCTCAACGTGTGCATCCCGGGCTCAAGGACAGGCACAACCACAGCTGGTGGGCGCGGAGGCAAGGCAGCCGGCGATGCCGTGCAAGGAGATGCGTGTATGGGGGACACAGGGCCGGGTGTGACAGCAGAAGCAGGTAAGACTGGACCTGACACAAAGGCAGGAGTGCCAGCAGACGCAGGTACGGGAGTAGGCAAGACTGGACCAGACACAGAAACAGGAGTGCCAGCAGACGCAAGTACTCGCGCAGATGTAGGTGCGCGAACAGAAGCAGGGGCACCTTTGGGGCGTGAAACAGGCTGTACGGGCGAGGTCTCTGGACCGACGACGATGATCGCCGGGTCATCAAGGGCCGGAAACCGAGAGGTGAAGGAGGCTCGAACGGACACATCAGCTTGGTGAGAGGTGCTCGCTGGCGTAGAAGTCTCCCCCATCCGTCGAGAGCCCTCACAGGTAGGAACATGTGTTGCGGAGAGTAACGTGATCGAACTCAGGTCACGGTAGGTGAGAGACTCAAAAAAGAGCATGTCGCGTGACTCAATGACGCGACGACGAGTAGGATCCCAGAAGCGCTAGGCCTTCGCCCGCGGGGAAATGCCTACAAACAAATACAAGCGGCCCCGAGGCAAGATCTTGGACCCTTGCTGGTCCTCGGTGTACCACACGCAGGCCAGGAATCCCCAGACGCAAGCGAGACGAAGGTCAACACGGTGTCCAAACCAGAGCTTGTACGGTGTAATATGGAGCGGAAGCGGACCGTGCGGGAGGCGGTTCCAGACCCAAGTCATGTAGGCAAAACCCTGAAAGGCAAAGGACCCAGGGAGACTGCACTCAGACCGCACAGCGCGAACCGCATCCTCCACAGTGCGGTTCCAGCGCTTGGAAACATCGTCCTGCTGAGGGGTAGCAGGAGCGGAGACCTAGTGAAAAATCCCGTGCTCAGCAAAGGATTCGTCCATCTCACCAAGGAACTCGCCGCCGCAATCCGAGTGGAAAGTATGTAGCGTGTGACATGACTGACGTTCAGCCATCACTAGCCACAGTCGAACCGCAAGGGCGGCGTCGCTCTTCTGACGCAGGCTGTAGACCCACCGCATCCGGGTAAAGTCATTAGCCAGAGTCAGAACATACCGGCCCCGATCAGATAGGGAATCGACCGGAAGTGGACCGAGAGGGTCTGAGTGAACTAGCTCGAGAGGCCGAAGCACTCGACAACGAGAGTCAGGGTAGGTGCATCGGTGCATCTTCCCCTGAGTGCAAAAAGAGACAGTCGGTCTTGGGTGGCTTCTTGAAAAAAGCTGCTTCAAGACCGAGAGCTGGCTGTGTCCAAATGAGCTTCGACACAATATCGGAGTCCACGTGACACAGAAGGCGACGAAGCAAACGCTGGTGTTCTAGAGATAGAACACCAGTGATAAAGACCCGACCGGAGGAGGAAGGAGAGTAAGGGGAGGAGGTGCGAGAGACGCAATACAGATCATCTAGGACTTAGGCATGAAGGACAACGTTGCGAGTGTCAATAGGAGTCACAGTCACTCAGTCTGCGGTATGCTCCACAGAGAGACTCATCAATGTGCAGGCACGCACAAAAATCTGGCTGAGCTCAAGATTAGTCACAAACAACACGTCGGAAAGGTACAAGGGGCCAAACGGACCGTCGAAACATACAATCCCAACACCATGGATTGGCAAGGACTGACCAGAGCCTGTACAGACAAAACGGACAGATGTGACAGGACCGAGAACAACAAAATCATTGCGACGACACGTCATGTAATGAGTGGCACCAGAATTGATGATCCAAGTGCCACAGGAGTCACGACTAGTGGACGTCACTGTACAACGGTCAATGGAACACTCGACATCAGAGGGATACTGAGCCGTCAGTGGGGAGGAACAACTCAGAGCACAAAGATGCGACTCATTAACCCAATCGGTGCAGTCAGGCCCATCAACATCACATGCTGACTGTGCTCCGCCACACGCGTCGTCACGAGTCACAGGAACGGACAGATACACTGTCTGTGGACCACCTGACGATGACAACACACTCATACCTCCTTGAAAGCGGAGCGCTAGAAGGTGTCGGAGCTCAGCGATGCTGCGGTCGTGTGGGTCCTGATTACTGCTACTCGCCGGTGAGGAAGCACGAACAGCTGCAGTCGTGGCCGCCACGCGTCCTGAGGAAGGCAAGGATGACGTGCTGGACGTGGAACAGAGGGCGTGTGCAGCCCGGAGCCCACGAGTAATCTGTGCCCAATCGAGCGGCTGCTGGCACTCGGTGTAGCGATGGGCGCCTCCACAGTTGTAGTAGTGAACAGATGGTCCACTGCTACCACTGGATGACGACTATTGTTGTGACTGCTGCTAACCTGATCCACGCTTACCCTTCTTCTTCTTCCCCTGAGCTGGTGCTGCTACACCCTGTGTCTGAGTGGGTGTGGGCGGGGCCGAGGAGGAGGAGGAAGATGAGGACATGATGGAGGATGAAGAAGGAGACTGCAGGAGGGAACATGGTGGTGATGCGACGCCTGCGGCAGCAAGAGAAGCCTCCTAATGGGCCATGGCTGCCTTGCTGGCTGAATTCACCTGGAGGAAGAGCAGATGCGCCCAGGGGAGAAGCTGCAGAGTGGTTGAAAAGGGCTCGAGGACAGCGTCGCTATATCGTGTGAAGATGTCAGTGTACTCAAGGCGAACTCCGAGCATCATCGTACGGAGCGTCCACAACTGTGTCCCTCCTGAGGTCCCAAGGCGCGTGTAGATGCGCATGGCTTGTCGCCAGTAATCGACTGCAGGCTCTGCAGGCCCCTGACGGAGAGAGTGGAAGGCACAAATATGTGCTACACGGGTGGCGTGCGTCTCTGCGGCCAGTAGGGATAAGGCCACATCCCAACCTCCGCGTGGATCGGCGCGGGTGCCTGTGCCGGCCTTGCCAAGGAAGGAGCAGAAATCGACGACGGTCTCGCGTGGCATGGCATAGAGGAGTCCGCGCATTGCCCTGGCTGCTGTCAGCACCTGTGCTGGGTCTGTAGGCCAATACGGGCTGTGGTAGTAGGGCCACACTCCCTTTGAAGTAGCCCAAACCTGAAAGAGGATCTCCCAGCAGTCGAAGCCATCCTCATTGTTGTATCGTGGAGGTGGTGTCTCAAAGTCCTTGGGTTGCCACTCTGTGGGGAGAGAAACCGCAGGCTGAGGAGGACGAGGGACGGGGAAGACTCCTGGGAGGGGATAGTCACCTGGATAGTCGGATGACAATCGTATCAGAGGAAACCAAGGAGATTTGGTGCCTGTCTGTAGCTGACGGAGGCGCTCCTCAACAACTCGAATCTCATGATCCGGGGAGTCGCCTGTCATGCCTGGCATGAATGGATCATCATCCACAAGGTCAGAAAGTGGTGGATCAGGGCTAGCTCCCATCACGGGTGCCTGAGCCAGCTGCTGTATAGAGACCGCGACGCCGGCAGCTCCCTCCAAAACCTGCCATGAGACTATGGACTGAGCACGCAGAAGATAAGTCTGCGTGCGGTTGGCATCGGTCTGCTCCCGCTCTAGGCAACTCATCTCATCCTGTTGGCTCCGGGGGACCTCAATGGCCTGCGAGCGTTGGCTCAGGACCCCAGAAGAAGTGTAGGAGGGATCACCTGTTCCCTTCCCCTTGTTGCCAGACGAGTTCATGTCGCCTCTCAGTATGGGTCGACAGGTCTGGCTTGTCGAATTGCAAAAGCGCCAGTGTTTCTCGAGGATTTGAGATGCTGGCAATTTTTTACCGTCCGGCCAAAGATTTGGCTAAGTATGGTCCTGACATCAGTGGGTGGTTGCTGATGTCAGCACGACCTGATGACGTCAGCAAGCCAAAATGCTGATGTCAGCGCGACTCCCCCCCTTTTCCCTTGTTTTTTCCTCTCTCTCGCGGTTCTACGCGAGTGAGCAGCCGCTTTGCAGCGGCTGCACAAAAGCTGCGCAGAAGCTGCGCAGCAGCTTCCGCTCAGTTGTTGCTGAAGCTTTGCTGTCAGCATCAGCAGTAGCTGCGTGGCTGCGTGCGCAGCACTGGTTGCAGCAGCTACGCAATACCGCTTCTGCTGCTACGCGCTACAGCTACTTCTCGCTGCTGCCGCCGCGCGCTGTTGCTGTTGCAACTATTGCGTTGCTGTTGCTATAGCTGCTGCTGCTCTGTTGCTACTGCCGTAGCTGCCGCTGGTGTTGCCACCGCTTTTGCTTCTCAGCTGCTACCGCCGCTGCTACCGTTGCACTTGTTGCAGGCGCCACGCGCTGCTGTAGCTGCTGTTACGACGCTGCTGCTGCCGCTGCTGCGACGAGTGCTCTGCTGCTATGTTGCTGCTTGCACGATGGCAACGTCGTTGTTACGGTCTCACGTGGTGGGTGTGGGCTACGTCGACGGCGACCGGCTGTCTTCGATAGGCCCCAGTTGATCTGCTGCAACAGTTACTCTCACTGCTACTGCTCTGCTGCGTCTCTACTGCGCAGCTCAGTGAAAGCTGTCTCACTGCTCTGATACCATGAAAAGATGCAAGGAAGCTTCCTAGCAGCACTCCCGTTGACCAGGCGTCAGTGCCTGATCAGACGGTGACGATAGTCACAAGTCGTGCACGCAACAGCAAGAGTTTGCCTAGGGGACACAAGGCAAAGTCTCTGAATGCTTCAATAGCATTTGCAGAGAGAAATGACAAATGACAGGTCCATGGCATAAATACCTGCCGCGGCGCACAACGGGTGTCGCACGCGGCAGTCCAAGAGCTGTCCTAAAACCGGCCCAAAACCACTGTTTTGGCCATAACTCTGCGCGCACATGCCAGAATGCTAAACCGTCTGAACCCAGACGTGCAAGATCACACAATGCACGCTACGACTTGTCACATGCATAAATCCATCATCAAACGGTGGACACACAATGCAAAAACATGCAAATCATGGCCAGTCCACCGAAAAAACTCTTGCAAGCTGCAGAAAAAACAGCAGGGAGTCCCGGCAGTGTCCGGGGCTCTGGAACAGTAGTCGGCCAGCTCCAAGCTAGTAGTCTGCCGCCAGTCGTCGCACCGTTTCCACCACGGCCTGCCTCAGGGATCTGCACGAATATGGATACAGCCGAGTGGACACAATAGACTGTACAAGAACGTCACAAATCACAACAGTTATACCCTGTTATTGAAACACTGTTCGACCTCAACATACTAAACAACAAAAGTAAGGTTCACAATTTGCACCCTGGCGTATATGGCAACAGTTCAACAAACCTCGCGTTGACGGGGTATATTGTATTGACACATTCTTCCCCTGGGTGTTGATGGTGCTCAAGAGACGTAGACGGTGGTCTTTCATGACCATTACTTACCCCATGAGGTATATCGTGATAAGAAAACTGATTTTTCAGTTGTTGGAGACCTTTTTTCCAAAAAGGGTAATGGTAAAGTCAACCTGTTCAGAAATGGTGTTTCTAATTTTTTTTCTTGCATTTCCTAATTTCATTTCCGATCGGATTCAAACCAGAGTGGTCCTATACGTTTTACATTTTAAACTCAGACCCCTCCAGTCCCCACCCCCACCTGACCCCAGGTCACGTAGTTTTGATTCCATGACGGTTCTACAGTTCTTGAACCAAATCGTGATTCTCATTCTAGAACCGGAATTGTGGTTCTAGAATTGCGATCCCAAGAACCGGAGTGCACCCTTAGTGGGAGGGCACCCAAACAAGGGGAGACTGGTAGGAAAGTTTTGGTACTCTAGGGTTTTTGGTAGGGGGTTGTTATTTTCCACTGGAGATTTTTGACAGGATGATTGACAGTTGCTTTCGATCTGAAGGGGAGCAATTGAACGAGCAATTCTGAAATGAATAAAAGGAAAGAATTATGTCGAACAACTATTTTAGAACCATAGATCTGCACGCCCTCAGTTGTGGCCAATATATCCTCCGTAAGTCTGGGAAGGAGGCTAATGAAAGAAAGGGTTCCGGGAGAGTGTTGGCAACAGGGGGGAGAGGCGGGTGTCGACGGGGAGGACTTGTTTCCAGAACAACAAGCCCTAGTTGCTATCGGATCCTTCCATGTCTACCTCGCAGGTGACAAGTGCAAAACTAGATTTAAGATATTTTCTTTGAACTTCTTACTATCTCTTTTCCCCTCTTGCTATTGTTTCCTAAAGTGATTTTCTTCCTCGCAGGTGAAAACTGGGCATAGTGTAGTGTACTGTAGTATAGTGTGTGATTGTGGGACTTGTGGTTCTCGCAAAATGTTTCCCATGAGCACTTACGATCGTTCCTTCACAGGCAGCGAATGGGAGGGGGGCCTGTCGTTCCAGGCACATGGCTGAGACAGAATGTGGTTGACGGTGTTTGTGCGATGCCATCATTTGGGTGGGATTGGCCGTGCATCATTCCCTGCATGAGTTAAGGAGTAGACTGCATAAGGCAGTTAAACGCCTTACGAGGCCTGCTGAGGGGGGAGGGGGAAGGGGGGGCCAAAAGAGGGAGGGGGACTGCTTTGCTGAAGGGCGTGGATCCCCTTGACAAAAGGAGGCATGTAGTCTTGTCACACCTGTGGAGCATACTCCTGTGCCTTGTTGCTTCTCATGTTATCGAGTTCAACAACAATGTTGCTTCTTGTGTTGCCACACTCAGCCATAGCATTGCATCTTGTGTTACCATACTCAACCATAGCAGTTCTTTTGTATTACAACACTCAAACATAGCGATTCTTCTTGTGTTATCACACCCTCTCAAGCCATGAGAGTCATTGGTCTCAATCAGGACATTGTCCCAATTTTTGGTTGAAGGAGGAGAGCGGGAACTTTGAAAAAAGGAAGACGTTTTGTGGTATGGGGAGGCACTCCCCACCTTGTTGAACAAAGAATCAGCTAGCCCTTAGGATGGAAGGGAATGGGGAGGATGAAAAATAGCTCCTCAAGAACATTTTCACGCACTTAACGGTGCTTGAAATGTGCAACTGTAGACACCCTACCCCCTCGTGGTGTTTTCACTACTGTTGTACTTGCTCGCTCCGTTTTATGTATGGCGTAGCTATTGAAACCATTGCACAGTTAGTCGCCAGGGTTGTTTTGGCTCTGAGAACCACTATATCGAGTCAAGTCTCCAGCTCCTACACTTGCTTCCTTGTTGGAGTTTGTAAAATGGCGATCTCAATTCAAGTGAGGGGGTTTCCCCTTGTTTTATTAAGGAGCAGTGGTCATCACGACCACGAGCAGGGAGGCTCAATTATTTCAAGTCTCTCAAGGCACATTTCCGTTTTAAACCTCATCCCCTTCTTCTACGACCAAACCAAGGGTTTTGAATGCTTTTAGTTCATAGAAAAGGAGAACATGCACGCCGCCCCTGATCGGCACAACTACGGGGTATAAACAGTGACGCCGCCACCAATGGCACATGAACGGTGGGAATGTGAAGGAAACGAAGAATGTGAGCTAGGTACCGGCAAAGACCAGTTCAACCGAACACAGAGCAAACAACCAAAGGGCAAGAGGCAGCCCCACACCGTGTAGCAGTGGAAGATCCTCTCCCTGTGGGATGTCATCCGCCGCCGCGCAACGCACGACACTATAGAAACGGATGGCTGCACACTGGCTCCGCACACCAGCAATGGACACACGCTGCACCACAATAGCCACAGCACGCTGGGCCCATCGCTCGAACACCACTATAGAGCACCATCGTGGCCCCCGTGCCAGGCAGATCCTGGCGAGGCGGGCCAGGAAGGACCAGATATGGTCACCCATGCCGCCCAAGGTCTCCCATGCAAGAGGGCGCATGTGGCGTCCCGGCCGAGCCGTCGGGCGATACCGCTCCACCTTGCCCCTCTCTGCTGCCTCAACGGCCACGCCTGGCCCAGATACTCTGTCCCTCTTGGGATCCACCATAGTCACATCGGGAACCAAAGTCAGGCCTGACTCAGGATCCGACAGCGTCAGGTCCGGACGTGGCTCACCCCGCGCATCATCTGCTTTGCGGGGCACGCCCCCGCTCTCGACCTTGAAAGAAAGTCGGTGCTCACAAAGATGTCGGCATGCTCGTCCCTGATGGCGTTGTGGACGCGCTGGATGGCCTTGTTAGTCCGTCGTCTCCTGGTCACTGCTCCCGGGTCCATACCATCAAGGCCTACGTGCTCCAGGTGAGGCAGGGGAAGGCCCAACCATAGCTGGGCATGGGGACGAAAGTCTGCCGGGGCCAGGCACGTCCGATCCTGTCGGCCGGGTGGAGTCGCCTGCAACCAGAGGGCACTGCCCCTCGAGGCCGTCGCCCAGCACCGCTGGTGGGCATGGCGCTCATAGCCACGCCGGTGGGCGCATGCCTCCGGGCCCCCTTGTGCGCACCCACAGTGCCTTTGCGCCAGATGGTCGCACGTCGCAATCCACCCCTCCCGCCGAAACAAGTACCACTGTCTGCACATCCGCTAGTACAGCCCCAACATGATGCTCTGCTGCAATGCCTCCAAGGTAGGCAGGGTCTCAAACACCGGCCTGGGCAGCTCCTCCTCCACCAGGTCCCACCCCGGTGCCAAGTGCTGTAGTGTGCCATCCGCTGGAAGGAAGGGGGTGAACTCGCTGGTGAGAGCCGGCAAAAGACTCCTTGTCGAGCAGGCATAGGCCAGGGGAGCCTGGTCTCTTACACCCAACAGGCACGCCCCGCCGGCGGCGAATGGCAACTGGATCTGCCATCGAGCCAGACGCAGCAGCTCAAAGGCCACCGACCCCACCTCTCAGCCCTGTGCAATCTGTAGGAGGCGTAGTACTGCCTCCCGAATGGCCGAGTCGAAGCGGTGTAGAATGTCCAGAAAATGCTCCTCAGTCGGGGGCGCCCGCACGCAAAAGTCCACCCGGGGGATAATGCACAGTTGGAGCAAGGTCATAGCCACTTGCACCTCCACCATCCGGCTCACCTGCGGCAGACCCCGCAGCTGATCCTGGAGCCATCCATCCTCCCATGCTGCCTGGAAAACTGCATCGCCCATTGGGCACCCCTGCAGCAGCACACCATCCCGTTGACAAGGAACCTGTAATGGGGTGCCCCTATTTTTCTGGCATACTCGGGGCCTCGACCGAGTTTCTGGGGGCATCTGGGCCATTTTCCGTTTTTCGGAAATGTGGCTCGCAGTCGAGCTCACCTCCGCTCGACCGCGACTGCGCGGATGCGGGGATGCATGGACGCGAGGAGGAGCGAGCGAGCGAATGGAGCACGGCGTGCTCCACACGCCAGGGGCGTGTTTCGCTCGTCGCTTCGCGGCAGCGTTCCGATCACGCCACGCGAGGGTGGCTT
>SZWC01005728.1:92637-108739 GCA_023375785.1 Penium margaritaceum | reverse complement strand
TCTCTCTCTCTCTCTCTCTCTCTCTCTCTCTCTCTCTCTCTCTCTCTCTCTCTCTCTCTCTCTCTCTCTCTCTCTCTCTCTCTCTCTCTCTCTCTCTCTCTCTCTCTCTCTCTCTCTAATTTTTTCTCCCTTTTTCTTCAACGTTCAACGATTTTGTCACCAAGAAGACGCGAAGGACAAACTCTGAACCTGATAAGCAAACTTGAAATGTTTAGGGTATGTTTGGCATACCACGATTGACTACCACTGTCCTCAAACTTACAAGCACTCAACGGCTGTTGTGTGTCTCACTGACTGCACGACCGTGTTCACAAGTATGCAAGAGTTGGGCGATCTAAAGTTCGAACGTTGTGGATCCTTCACTTCGGTCTTGTAGCTTTTTAGACAGGCCACCCAAGTTGAGCTCGTGTAGCTTCAAGGACAGTGCTAGCTACATGTGGCATGCCAAACTTACCCTACGCCTATGGTCATTGAAAGATGCAAGGAAGCTTCCTGGCAACACTCCCGTTGACCAGGCGTCAGTGCCTGATCAGACGGTGACGACAGTCACAAGTCGTGCACGGAACGGCAACAGTTTGGCTAGGGGACACAAGGCAAAGTGTCTGAATGCTTCAATAGCATTTGCAGAGACAAATGACAAATGACAGGTCCATGGCATAAATACCTGTCGCGGCGCACAACGAGTGTCGCACGCGACGGTCCAAGAGTTGTCCTAAAACCAGCCCAAAACCACTAATTTCGTCATAACTCTGCGCACACATGTCAGAATGCTAGGCCGTCTGAACCTAGACGTGTATGATCACAAAACGAACGCTAGGACTGTTCACATGCATGCATCCATCATCAAATGGTGGACACGCAATGCAAAAACATGCAAATCGTGCTCATGGCCAGTCCGCCGAAAAGACTCCTGCAAGCTGCAAAAAAAACAGCAGGGAGTCCCGGCATTGTCCGGGGCTCTGGAACAATAGTTGGCCAGCTCCAAGCTGGTAGTCAGCCGCCAGTCATCACACCGGTGTCACCAGGGCCCGCCTCAGGGATCTGCACGAGTATGGACACAGCCGAGTGGTCACAGAAGACTGTACAAGAACGTCACAAATCACAACACCCCTCCATGACCCGATGGTACGCACGTCCATACACGTGTAGCACTGGTACAAACACAATAGTGAGTGTAAAACAGATGGGACACACACACACACATCCCACACTCAACCACTCTTAAGCATGGGGCAAAACCCAACAGAACGAATGGCCACGAGGAACTTTTTGCGAGGTAGTGCCTTCGTCAAGAAATCAGCACGCTGCATGTCAGTGCCGACCCACATGACGGAGATCACGTGTCGCTCCACCAGATCACGCACAAAGTGATCCTTAACCGTAATGTGCTTCGTGCAAGCGTGAAAGACATCGGAGTTCTCCGCAATGGCGAGAGCACTTTGGCTGTCGTAACGAAGGACAATGGCGGGTACTGACTGACCGAGCTCAAGAAACAGACGATGCAGCCATACCGCCTCAGTAGCCCCTACGCCCAAAACAATGTACTTTGTCTCCAACGAGCTACGTGCGATGCAGCCCTGCTTCCCGCTATGCCAAGACAGAGCTGTACCACCGAGCAGGAACACGTAGCTAATACGGCTGCGTCCATCTGGGCTCCAGGCCCAGTCGCTATCAGTGTAGCCGTTAAGGACCATCAAACACTGCCGACGAAAGCAGAGTCCAAGATACAACGTGCAGACCACGTACCGTAGAGCCGCGTGAAGGGCTCTGGCACGTGGAGCCTATGAGAACTCAGCAAGGAGGTTGACAATAAAAGTGATCTCAGGACTTGTGGTAGTGGCCAGGTACATCAGAGATCCGATGAGACGGAGGTACAAGGTCACATCCACTGTCTCCGCCAGCTATGTGGGATCATCCACCTACAGGGAATCCTATGCATCGGGTGGAAGGGGTGTGGAAGCGGTGGGCACTGCACCAAGGAGATTGCTGAAACGCTCCCCCATGACTCGTGCGTATCGGGCCTAATGCAGCAACAGCATCTGACGTCTGCGATTTCGCAGGATCTCCATACCAAGAAACACCGATGCAGGACCAAGGTCCTTCATCCTATAAGCCATCTCAAGGACAGCCTTAGCCTTATTCACGGCCTCCAGGGACGGAGACGCAATCAGAAGGTCATCGACATAGACCGGGAAGGTGGTGAACCGCTCGGGTGTCGGTAGGATGAAGAGAGAGGGATTTGCCTCGCTTTGTACATATCCCGCACAAGTCAAAGTGCCGGTGATCTCCCGGTTGCAACACCGCTGAGATTGCTTGAGGTCGTACAAGGACTTGCGCAAGCGCCAGACCTTGTCACCGTCCTCAAAGCCTGGTGGCTTAGCCACATAAATCTCCTCATCCAAAGAGCCATGGAGGAACGTTTTGTTCACGTCCATCTGGTACAGTTCCCAGTTATGCTGAGCCACTACACCGAATAGAGCTCGAGCTGAGGTCATACGGTCGACAAGGACAAAAGTGTCAGTGTCATCGATGCCCTCAATGTGAGAGTGCCCCTTGACAACCAAGCGGGCCTTGTAGCGTTCAAGTGAGTCATCTGGCTTCACTCTCTTGCGAAAGACCCACTTGACCTGAATAGCATTCCTCCCAGGCGGAAGGTCGACAAGCTCGTAGACTCTATTCTCTCAGATAGCGCGAAGCTGATCCTCGCAAGCAGTGTGCCAAGCGTCAGATCCTGTGATGAGAGAGCTTCCCTGAGGGTGCCCAGGTCGGGCTCCATAGAGGGAGAGCTCTGCGTGGCAAGGGCACACGCCTCGGTGCTAGGCCTGATGATCACAAGATCAGCTATTGCATCACAAGCGATATGGAACTCGTGAATGACGAGATCGTACCCTACTAGGCACGTTGGATGTACCTCTCTGAGCTCAGTGCGGAAACTCAGGCCTAGGGCCTTTGTGCCGGGGTCACCACTCACGATGCTACGAGAGGGGCGCGTGGGTGCGGGGCCTGATGCTCGCTGAGCTCCGAAATCCAGTGGTCGAAGACGGCCACCGGGCTCACGGGAGTAACCTGAGCTCGAGGGGCGCATCCCAGGCTCAGGGACAGGCACAACCACAGCTGGTGGGGGCGGAGGCAAGGCAGCAGGCGATGCCGTGCGAGGAGATGCGTGTGTGGGGGACACAGGGCTGGGTGTGACAGCAGGATCAGGCAAGACTGGACCTGACACAAAGGCAGGAGTGCCAGCAGACCTAGGGACGAGAGTAGGCGAGATTGGACCAGACATAAAAACAGGATTGCTAGCAAACGCAGGTACTGGCACAGAAGTAGGCGCGGGAACAGAAGCAGGGGCACCTATGGGGCGTGAAACAGGCTGTACAAGCGAGGTCTCTGGACCGACGGCGATGATCGCCGGGTCATCAAGGGCCAGAAACCGAGAGGTCAAAGAGGCTCAAACAGACACATCAGCCTGGTGAGAGGTGCTCGCTGGCGTAGAAGTCTCCCCCATCCACCGAGAACCCTCACAGGTAGGAACATGTGTGGCAGAGAGTGCCGTGATCGAACCTAGGTCATGGTAGGTGAGAGATTTTAAATAGAGCGTGTCGCGTGACTCAATGACGTGACGACGAGTAGGATCCCAGAAGCGCCAGGCCTTCAATCGTGGGGAAATGCCTATAAACAAACACAAGCGGCCCCGAGGTGAGACCTTGGACCCCTGCTGGTCCTCGGTGTACCACAGGGAGGCCAGGGATCCCCAAACGCGAGCAAGACAAAGGTCAACACGGTGTCCAAACCAGAGCTCATACGGTGCAATATGGTCCGGAAGCGGACCGTGCGGGAGGCGGTTCCAGACCCAAGTCATGTAGGCAAAACCCTCAAAGGCAAAGGACCGAAGGAGACTCCACTCAGAATAAGTAGCGCAAATCGCATCCTCCACGGTGCGGTTCCAGCGCTCGGATACATCGTTCTGCTTAGGGGTAGCAGGAGCAAAGACCGAGTGAAAAATCCCGTGCTCAGCAAAGAATCCGTCCATCTCGCCAAGGAACTCACCGCCGCGATCCGAGTGGAAAGTATGTAGCGTGTGACATGACTGAAGCTCAGCCATCACTAGCCAGAGTCAAACCGCAAGGGCGGCGTTGCTCTCCTGACGCAGGCTGTAGAACCACCGCATCCGGGTAAAGTCATCAGTCGGAGTCAGAACATACTGGCCCCGATCAGATAGGGACTCGACCGGAAGAGGACCGAGAAGCTCTGAGTGAACTAGCTCAAGAGGCCGAAGCGCTCGGGAACGAGAGTCAGGGTAGGTGCATCGGTGCATCTTCCCCTGAGCACAAAAGAGACAGTCGGTCTTGGGTGGCTTCTCGAAAGAAGCCGCGTCAAGACCGAGACCTGGCTGTGTCCAAATGAGCTTCGACACAGTATCGGAGCCCACGCGACACAGAAGGCGATGAAGCAAACGCTGGTGTTCTAGAGACAGAACACCAGTGACAAAGACCTGACTGGAGGAGGAAGGAGAGCAAGGGGAGGAGGTGCAAGAGACGCGATACAGATCATCTACGAATGAGGCACGAAGGATAATGCTGCGAGTGTCAGTAGGAGTCACAGTCACTCACTCTGCGGTATGCTCCACAAAGGGACCCATCATTGTGTAGGCACGCACAGAAATCTGGCTGAGCTCAAGATTAGGCACAAACAACACGTCGGAAAGGTACAAGGGACCAAACGGACCATCGAAACATACAACCCCAACACCATGGATTGGCAAGGACTGACCAGAGCCTGTACGGACGGAACGGACAGATGTGACAGGACCGAGAACAACAAAATCACTACGGGGACACGTCATGTGATGAGTGGCACCGGAATCGATGATCCAAGTGCCACCGGATTCACGACTGGTGGATGTCACTATACAATGGTATATGGAAGACTCGACATCAGAGGGACGCTGAGCCGTCAGTGGGGAGGAACGACGCAGGGCACAAAGATGAGACTCATGAACCCAATCGGTGCAGTCAGGCCCATCATCATCACATGCTGACTGTGCTCCCCCACATGCGTCGTCATGAGTCACAGGAACGGACAGACACACAGTCTGTGGACCACCCTACGATGATAACACACTCGCACCTCCTTGAAAGTGGAGCACCAGAAGGTGTAAGAGCTCAACGATGCTGCGGTCGCATGGGTCCTGATTACTGCTACTCACCGGTGAGGAAGCACGAACAGCTGCAGTCGTGGCCGCCACGCGTCGGGAGGAAGGCGAGGATGACGTGCTGGACGTGGAAAAGGGGGCGTGTGCAGCCTGGAGCCCACGAGTAATCCACGCCTAGTCGAGCAGTTGCTGGCACTCGGTGTAGCGATGGACGCCTCCATAGTGTTAGTAGTGAACAGAACGTCCACTGCTAGCACTGGATGACGACTGCTGCTATGACTTCTGCTGACCTGATCCACGCTTACCCTTCGTCTTCTTCCCCTAAGCTGCTGCTGCAAAACCCTATGTCTGAGTGAGATGGTCAAGGCTAGCTCCTATCACGAGTGCCTGAGCCGACTCCTGTATAGAGACCGCGACGCCGGTAGCTCCCTCCAAAACCTGCCATGGGACTGTGGTAGGTTTCGGAGCCGGCTAGCTCCTGTCAGGGCTAGCTCCTGTCACGTGTGCCTGAGCCGGCTGCTATATAGAGACCGCGACGCTGGCAGCTCCCTCCGAAACCTGCCATGGGACTGTGGACTGAGCACGTAGAAGCTCAGTCAGCGTGCGGTTGGCATCAGTCTGCTCCCGCTCTGGGCGACGCATCTCATCCTGCTGGCTCCGCAAGACCTCAATGGCCTGCGAGCGTGGGCTTAGGACCCCAGAAGAAGTGGAGGAGGGATCACCTGTGCCCTTCCCCTTGTTGTCAGCCGAGTTCATGTCGCCTCTCAGTATGGGTCGACAGGTCAGGTTTGTCGAATTGCAAACGCGTCAGCGTTTCTCGAGGAGTTGAGATGCTAGCAATTTTTGACCGTCCGGCCAAAAATTTGGCTAAGTATGGTCCTGACATCAGCAGGTGGTTGCTCACGTCAGCACGACCTGATGACATCAGCAAGCCAAAATACTGATGTCAGCGCAACCTCCCCCTTTTTTGCCTTGTTTTCTCTCTTGTGTTTCTACACGAGCGTGCAGCCGCTCCGCGGCGGCTACATAGAAGCTGTGTAGAAGCTGTGCAGAAGCTGCGCAACAGCTTCTGCTCAGATGCTGCTAAAATTGTGTTGTCAGCAGCAGCAGCAGCTACGTGGCTACGTGCGTAGCAATGGCAGCAATAGCTGCGCAATGCCACTGTTGCTGCTACGCGTTAGGGCTACTACTTGCTATCACCGTCGCGCGCTGCTACTGTTGCAGCTGCTACGCTGCTATTGCTACAGCTGCTGCTGCTCTGCTACTGCTGCCGCGGCTGCCGCTGCTGCTGCGCTGCTGTTGCCGCCGCTTTTGCTACTCTCTAGCTATCGCCGCTGCTACCGCTGCGCTACTCTTGCCGCGACCGTCGCTATGGCTGCAGACGGAGGCTGCACTCGCTGCAGCCGCCATGCGCTGCTCTAGCTGCTGTTACGATGCTGCTGCTGCCGCTGCTGGTGGTGGTGCTCTCCTGCTGTTTTGTTGTTGGCACGGTGGCAACGCCGCTCCTACGGTCTCACGTGGTGGGTGTGGGCTACGTTGACGGCGACCGGCTGTCTTCGATAGGCCCCAGTTGATCTGCTGCAGCGGTGACTCTCACTGCTACTGCTCTGCTACGTCTCTGGTGCACACCTTAGTGAGAACTGTCTCACTGCTCTGATACCATGGAAAGATGCAAGGAAGCTTCCTAGCAGCACTCCCGTTGACCAGGCGTTAGTGCCTGATCAGACGGTGACGACAGTCACAAGTCGTGCACGCAACGACAAGAGTTTGGCTAGGGGACACAAGGCAAAGTCGCTGAATGCTTCAATAGCATTTGCAGAGAGAAATGACAAATGACAGGTCCATGGCATGAATACCTGCCGCGGTGCACAGCGGGTGTCGCACACGGCGGTCCAAGAGCTATCCTAAAACCGGCCCAAAACCACTGTTTTGCCCATAACTCTACGCACACATGTCAGAATGCTACACCGTCTGAACCTAGACGTGCAAGATCACAAGACAGACGCTACGATTTGTCACATGCATGAATCCATCATCAAACGGTGGACACACAATGCAAAAACATGCAAATCGGGCTCATGGCCAGTCCGCCAAAAAGACTCCTGCAAGCTACATAAAAAACAGCAGGGAGTCCCGGCAGTGTCCGAGGCTCTGGAACAGTAGTTGGCCAGCTCCAAGCTGGTAGCCCACCGCCAGTCGTCGCACCGTTTTCACCAGGGCCCGCCTCAAGGATGTGCACGAGTATGGACACAGCCGAGTGGTCACAGTAGATTGTACAAGAACGTCACAAATCACAATAGTTATACCCTGTTATTGAAACACTGTTTGACCTCAACATACTGAACAACAAAAGTAAGGTTCACAATTTGCACCCTGGCGTATATGGCAACAATTCAATAAACATCGCGTCGACAGGGTATATTGTATTGACACATTCTTCCCGTGGGTGTTGATGGTGCTCAAGAGACGTAGACAGTGGTCTTTCATGACCATTACTTACCCCATGAGGTGTATCGTGATAAAAAAATGATTTTTTTAGTTCTTGGAGACTTTTTTTTCCAAAACGGGTAATGGTAAAGTCAACACATTCAGAAACGGTATTTCTAGGTTTTTTTCCCTACATTTCCTACTTTGATTTCTGATCGGATTCAAACCAGAGTGGTCCTATACGTTTTAGATTTTAAACTCAGACCCCTCCAGTCCCCACCCCCACCTGACCCCAGGCCACGGAGTTTTGATTCCATGACGGTTCTATAGTTCTTGAACCGAATCGTGATTCTCATTTTAGAACCGGAATTGTGGTTCTAGAATTGCGATCCTAAGAACCGGAGTGCACCCTTAGTGGGAGGGCACCCAAACAAGGGGAGACTGGTAGGAAAGTTTTGGTACTCTAGGGTTTTTGGTAGGGTGTTGTTCTTTTCCACTAGAGATTTTTGAGAGGATGATTGACAGTTGCTTTCCATCTGAAGGGGAGCGATTGAACGGGCAATTCTGAAATGAAGAAAAGAAAAAAAAAAGTCGAACAACTATTTTAGAACCATAGATCTGCACGCCCTCAGTTATGGCCGATACATCCTCTGAAAGTCTGGGAAGGAGGCTAATGAAAGAAAGGCTTCCGGGAGAGTGTTGGCAACGGGGGGAGAGGCGGGTGTTGAGGGCGAGGACTTGTTTCCAGAACAACAAGCCCTAGTTGCTATCGGATCCTTCCATGTCTACCTCGTAGGTGACAAGTGCAAAACTAGATTTGAGACATTTTCTTTGAACTTCTTACTATCTCTTTTCCCCTCTTGCTATTGTTTCCTAAAGTGATTTTCTTCCTCGCAGGTGAAAACTGCGCATAGTGTAGTGTACTGTAGTATAGTGTGTGATTTTGGGACTTGTGATTCTCGCAAAATGTTTCCCATGAGCACTTATGATCGTTCCTTCACAGGCAGAAAATGGGAGGGGGGCTTGTCGTTCGAGGCACGTGGTTGAGACAGAATGTGGTTGCCGGTGTTTGTGCGATGCCCTCAGTTGGGTGGGGTTGGTCGTGCATCATTCCCTGCATGAGTTAAGGAGTAGACTGCATAAGATAGTTGGACGCCTTGCGAGGCCTTCTGAGGGGGGGGGGGCAAAAGAGGGAGGGGGACTGCTTTGCTGAAGGGCATGGATCCCCTTGACAGAAGGAGGCATGTAGTCTTGTGACACCGGTGGAGCACACTCCTTTGCCTTGTTGCTTATCATGTTATCGGTTTCAACAACAATGTTGCTTCTTGTGTTGCCACACTCAGCCATAGCAATGCATCTTGTGTTACCATACTCAACCATAGCAATTTTCTTTGTGTTACAATACTCAACCATATTGATACTTCTTGTGTTACCACACCCTCTCGAGCCATGAGAGTCCTTGGTCTCAATTAGGGCATTGTCCCAATTTTTGGTTGAAGGAGGAGAGCGGGAACTTTGAAAAAAGGAAGAAGTTTTGTGGTGTGGGGAGGCACTCCCCACCTTGTTGAACAAAAAATCAGCTAGCCCTTCGGATGGAAGGGAATGGGGAGGATGAAAAAGAGCTCCTCAAGAACGTTTTCACGCACTTTACAGTGCTTGAAATGTGTAACTGTAGACACCATACCCCCTCGTGGATTTTTACTACTGCTGTACTTGCTCGCGGTGTTTTATGTATGGCGTAGCCATTGAAACCGTTGCACCGTTAGTCGCCAGGGTTGTTTTGGCTCTGAGAACCACTATAACGAGTCAAGTCTCCAACTCCTACACTTGCGTCCTTGTTGGAGTTTCTAAAATGGCGATCTCAATTCAAGTGAGGGGTTTTCACCTCGTTTTATTGAGGAGCAATCGTCATCACGACCATGAGCAGGGAGGCTCAAATATTTCAAGTCTCTCGAAGCACATTTCCATTTTCAACCTCATCCCCTTGTTTTATGACCCAACCAAGGGTTTTAAATGATTTTAGTTTATAAAAAAGGACAACATGCACGCCGCCCCTGACCGGCACAACTTCGGGGTATAAAATGTGACGCCACCACCAATGGCACATGAACAGTGGGAATGTGAAGGAAATGAAGAATGTGAGCTAGGTACTGGCAAAGACCGCTTCAACCGAACACAGAGCAGACAACCCAAGGGCAAGAGGTAGCCGCACGCCGTGTAGCAGCGGAAGATCCTCTTCCTCTGGGCGGTCATTCACCGCCGCGCAACGCACGACACTATAGAAACGGATGGCTGCACACTGGCTCCGCACACCGGCAATGACACACGCTGCGCCACAATGGCCACAGCACGCTGGGCCCATCACTCGAACACCTTTGCAGAGCACCGTCATGGCCCCCGTGCCAGGCAGATCCTAGCGAGGCGGGCCAAGAAGGACCAGAAATGGTCACCCATGCCGCCCAAGGTCTCCCATGCAAGAGGGCGCATGTGGCATCCCGGCCGAGCTGTCGGGCGATACCGCTCCACCTTGCCCATCTCTGCTGCCTCAACCGCCACGTTTGGCCCGGATGCTCTGTCCCCTTGGGGATCCACCGTAGTCACGTCAAGAACCCAGGTCAGGCCTGACTCAGGGTCCGACAGCGTCAGGTTTGGACGTGGCTCACCTCGCGAACCATCTGCCTGGCGGGGCACACCCCTGCTCTCAACCCTTGAATGAAAGCTGGTGCTCACAGAAGATGTCGGCAAACTTGTCCTTGATGGCGTTGTGGACGCGCTGGATGGCTCCGTCAATCCACCGTCTCCTGGTCACTACTCCAAGGTCCATACCATCAAGGCCTACCTGCTCTAGGTGGGGCAGGGGAAGGCCCAACCACAGCTGGGCATGGAGACGAAAGTCTGCCGGGGCCAGGTACGTCCGATCCTGTTGCCGGGTGGAGTTGCCTGCAACCAGAGGGCACTGCCCCTCATCGCAGTCACCGAGCAGACCTGGTGGGCATGGCGCTCACAGCCACGCCGGTGGGCGCATGCCTCCGGGCCCCCCTGTGCGCACCCACAGCGCCTTTACGCCACATGGCCGCACGCCGCAATCTACCCCTCCTGCTGAAACGAGTACCACTGCCCGCACATCTGCTCGTACACCCCCGGCATGACGCCCTACTGCAGCGCCTCCAATGTAGGCATGGTCTCAAACACCGGCCTGGGCAGCTCCTCCTCCATCAGGTCCCACCTCGGTACCAACTGTTGTAGCGCGCCATCCGCTGGAAGGAAGGGGGTGAACTCGCTGGTGAGAGCCGGCAAAAGACTCCTTGTCGACCAGGCATAGGCTAGGGGAGCCCGGTCTCTCGCCCCCTACAGGCCCGCCGCGCCGGCGACAAATGGCAAATGCATCTGCCATCGAGCCAGACGCTGCATCTCAAAGGCCATTGACCCCATCTACCGGGCATGGCCAATGTGCAGGAGGCGTAATACCGCCTCCCAAATGGCCATGTCGAAGCAATGTAGAATCTCCAGCCAATGCTCCTCAGGCGGAAGCGCCCGCACGCAAAAGTCCTCCCGGGGGATGATGCACAGTCGGAGCAAGTTCATAGACGCCTGCACCTCCTCCATCCTGCTCACCTGCGGCAGACCTCGCAGTTGATCCTGGAGTCATCCATCCGCCCACGCTGCCTGAAAAACTGTGTCGCCCACCGGGCACCCCAGCAGCAACACACCATCCTGTCGACAAGGATGCCCAGAGAGCACCTGAGGCACCTCCGCCTCCGACCGTCGCAGTAGGAGGCACTTCCGTGGCTGCATGTGTAGGCCACGTAGTGTTGCTACCGCAACCATGGAGGAGAAGGCTGCCGCCAAGTGCTGTGGAGGGACGATCACTGTTGCATCGTCCTGGTAGGCCCCCACATGGCCTCGAGGCTCCCCACAAGCCAGCGTCAGCACCTGGGAACCTACCTCGAGCACCGGGGCAAGAGCTAGGTCGAACAAAGCAGGACCTAGGGGATCTCACTGACGTACACCTCGAGCACTCTCCAGCACCGCCGGTGTGCTGACACCGAAGAAGAGCAGCCGCGTCGGGATGGTGTAAAACTGTCGCAGGCTCGGGATCCACGTGCCCAAATCTCGATATTGCACCGCCTCAAACACCGCCGCCCGCTCCACCTCGTTAAAGGCGTTGCCGACGTCGAGCCAAAGCAGCCAAAAATCAGGGTTGGCCGAGAGGATGGCACGCACCCCACAAACGAGCACCCCCGCCCCCTCCGATACTCCCACGCCGAACTGGTGAGGCCAAAGTGCTCGGTACAAGCGGTTCCTGTCCCGTAGAAGGAGAAGTCGACTAGCGAGCCGGACCCACACATCACCAACCGCCAGCGGCCGAACCCCTTCTGCCTTTATAACTCCCTTCAAGATAGGGATGAGTCCGCTCCGACCTATAGACGTCGCTGCTTCTGCCAGCATGGCCCTATCTAGCATAGCTTGTATGATCCCTCCCTCGCCCTCCATGCACGCTGGTGAGTCTAGGGCCAGGTAACGAAGTAGGTCCATAGTGAGACCAAGGGGACCTGCTGCAGAACCACGAGGCGCGTCCCTCAGCGCCTCCATCATCTCCTCTATCACCCCAGCCGCTCCACCCCTGTCTCAAAGGAGTGGACCCACGCCGGGCTGGGCATCGCGGTGGGAGGATGCCGCTCTCTGAGAGCAGCCAAGGTCGTAGCCGTCCCTGCTGCTGGTGGACGTCCCTCAAACTGCTTCATCGCCCTTGATAATGCCCCAGCATGCACCATACTGGCCGCGCACTCGCGTGCTCTCACCCCCTCCTCCCCCTGCTCTCCCGTCGCCTGTCGCGTGAATGAGCACGCTGCCATCCAAGCTCGCTGCACGGGGCAAACTGAGGCACAGGCCTCATCAAGTAGCCCCGCCCACTCGCCTGCCTCAAACCGGGCGCAGCGCTCAAGGACAACGTTGTCAACGGATCGAAGGTGAGGGTAGGCCTGGCCGCGGGAGCTAATCCGCCGACCACGCCAGAGCGGTCTGTGTGGGGCTGAAGAAAAGGTGGGGTCCCCCAGCTGCTCCTCGAAAGAGGGCATGCGACATAACACCACTTGGAAGTGGAGGAGGAGCATCCACCTACTATAGAGGGCTGCGGGCGGAAGGTCAGGCTGAAGAACCCAGGAGCAGCAGCGCTGGAGGAGATGATCTACCCGGCGGTGGGCCTCCCCGTAAAGGCGTGCCAGCACCGATGGAGCCTGTACCATCCTCTCAAATCTGCCCCCCTCTATATGTATCGCACCCCCCAGTCGCTCCCATGTGAAGCCCTCTAGGGCCTCCGAGGATGTGGTGATGTCTGGCGTCAGAGTTCTGGTCTCTCCTCCTGGGGCGGTAGAAGGTCCTGCACCCCCCTGTAGCACTAGCTCCTGTGTCACCAGGAGATCCTCCCCTCGGAGTGTGACTACCAACTCTGGGATACCCTGATATTGTCTATGGCCTGGTGCTGGTAGGAACTGGCCCATCTTGGAGAAGAAGTCTGCCACACTGTTGAGTTCCCGACTCAACCAGTGCCACTGGATCAACCCAAGGCCTGGGGCAGCGGCTTGTGCCTCATCACGTCGACGCCGGAGTCGCTCTAGTGTGACCCTGGCCATGCCCTGCATCTGGGTAATGACAAGTCGAGAATCCCCCACGACAACTAGATCCTGGAGATGCCGCTGGTGAGCCAAGGCCAAGCATGTTGTCAAGGCTGCGTACTCGGCATCATTGTTAGTTGCTTCTTCTTCTAACCTAAGCCAGGTGGAGGAGAGAGGCACGCTGTGTGGGTCAAAAAGCACCGCCCCCGTACCCCCCAATCATTCCCCGGATACCTCTACCACCCTCTCAAAGAAGAGCCAGTGGAAGTGGTGGAGGGAGGCAGGGGAAGAAGGCCTGGGAGTAGGGGAACATGAGGGATTGGGCATGGGGGGAGGAGCAACGGGCGAGGTGACGAGTGAGTAGAGAGGCTGGGGAGCACGGGGAGAGTTGAAGCATGTCTAGGGCGTCATGGTCAAGGACCATGGCACCCGCCGTCACGACTCCAGAGTCGGGGAGTGGCAGTGGGTGCCAACGCGTACGGACGTACTGCTCGAACACCGGCTGTGGGGCAAAAAGGGGGAAAAGAGAAGGGAAGGTAGGGGAGGAAGGGGTAAGGGGAGGCAGGGAGGAGGAGGGCGGAGGTGGGGGGGGAGGAGGGAGGATGAAAGGCAGTGGGGAGGCTAGAGGGGGTGGGCTGCCCACACCCACCAGCGTAACTAGCTGGACCTCCGGCTGCTGCACCTACTGCTGCCCCTGTCGCTACTGCTGCTGCCCCTACTGCTGTTGCTGCTGCTGCCCCTGTTGCTCCTCCTACTGCTGCTGCCCGTGCCAAAGCAAGGCCGACTGCTGCCCGGGCTGCCGGTCCTGCTGCTGCTGCTGTTGTCGCTGCTGCTGCTCTAGCTGCTGCTCCTGCTGCTGCTTCTGCTTCTGCTCCTGCTGTTGCTGAAACCCGTGCCAAGGCAAAGCCAGCAGCTATGGCATCGTCGACCCTATCAAGGGTAGGGAAGCGGTTCCGGGCCGGCCGCCTGCCCCCTCTCCCCCCCCTTGTGAACTACTCCTCCCACAAAGGGTGTGTATCAAACCTCAATAGCGGATCAAAGCACCCTGTCCAGCCTTAGGGGTTCTTTAAGGGGGGGCTCTTTGAGGCTGGACAATTAGAAAGAGCTGCAGCTCCCCATGCTGTTGTTGTGGCCGCTGATGTGTCTGCTACTGCTACTGCTGCCACTGCATCGCTGCTCTAGCTGATGCGGCCATTGATACTGTCGCTGACGCTTGGTCTGCTTATGGGCCCGGGGGGGGACCCAGCCTACCTGCTTTCACTCCTGCTGTCGCTATCCCAGCGATGGTGATGACCCCTGCTGCTGCTGGTGCTGCTGTTGTGAAAAGACGCCGGGGTGTGGTGGGGGGCTCCATCTGGGGGTTAGACAATGACTCAACTCCTCCAAGTCATGGCCCAGACACTCGCCTAGACGGAATGCGAGCCGGCACTCCTTCAGGTGGAGCCATGCCCGCCCGGTGAGGAGTTGTAGCTTCGCGTGTTGGGCAGCGAGTCCGCGCAGCTCCCAACGGACCTGGCCACCCCGCCCCCTTGGCCCCCCAGTCGGGGGGGCAGGGGGGCGCACCGGGCATCTGCGCCACCCGTGCCCACTGGCGGGGAGGCGGAGGGAGTCTGCCGCTGTGTGAGGGGATGCAGCTGCGAAGGCGCACCCCCTAGGAAGCACTAGCAAGGGACGACATGGGGCGGCAAGCCTAGAACGCTGCCTGGGGTCGTGCCTGGAACACTGCCTGGGGCGCTGCCCGGGAGTAGGACCAAGGCCTCTGCTACGATGGCCTCCTTGGGTGTAGATAGACGACGCTCAAAGCTAGCCAGGCGGTTGAGCAGTGTCTGATGCTGCTGCTGCTGCTACCAAAGGAGCTGTTGCTGCTACTCCTCCATGCGACATACAGCCGAGAGCACATCTGTCATATTGGGCCCGGATGGGGCAGGGCGCTCGGGCGGGGTCTGCTGCTGCTGCTGCTGCTGATGGAGCTACTACTGTTGCTCCTCCACACGACGTACGGCAGAGAGCACCTCCCTCAAAAGGGGTCCGGATGGGACCGCCCCTGAGGATGATACTCCCCCGACCCCCTCTGCCTGGCTGCGCCACAGTGTCGTGTACAGCTCGGGTAACTAGAGGGTGAGAGCCGAGTATAGCGCGGTGCCGAGCGCCATTGAGGCCTCCAGGACCTGGGCGTGGTTACCAACCTATGACTCCTCCGCCCATGCCTCGAGAAGTCCCGTCGAGAAGGCCCTCATAGTAGCATCATGGTTGGCGGCTACCTCTCCCTGACCCGCTACCGCTGCTGCTGCCTGGCAGGCAAGGTCCGTCGTCCGCTCGAGGGACCCAGGCACTGTGGAAGTTGCCGTACGGTGGCTGGCAACCTCCCTGTCAAGGTGGCGGTGGGCTGCCTGCAGCTCTGAACATAGGACCTCCATGTCCAGAGCGTGCGCTTGCTCTACTACCGTATAGAGCTTGCCAAAGGCGCCGGAGAGGTAGTCCGTGAGGTTCTAGGAGAACCTACCCAGGAAGGATACCGTCTACCCCTGAAGGCTCTACACGTCACCCACGCTGGAGGCCACTGCTACCAGCTGGGCATGAGCCTGCTCCAAGACTGTCGAGAGCCTGTGTACAGGGCGGGGAGGCTCGGCTGGAGCCATTGTACCGGCGCCCAGCTATACAATGGCCGAAGGCTCCTGTTCGGCCACTGCTGCGTGGACAACCCATGCACTCCGGATGCGCGAGAGGTGTGCCGACCATTGGGCGAGTAAGGTGGGCTGCACATCGACGTCCGGGGGGTCCGCCGGCGTGGAAACCATGGCGTGAAAATGTGTGGTGTATGTGCTGGCTAGGTGCGGCTTGCGCTGTAGTGGAGGAGGTGAGGGGGAGGAGGAGGGGGATGTCGGTATGGAGGGGATGGAGGAGAGGGGGA
>SZWC01005728.1:36413-55351 GCA_023375785.1 Penium margaritaceum | reverse complement strand
GCCACCAGCGCGTACGCGGACGTCTTCGTGCACTACCCCCAGGACGTCCTCTCCACCATGGCAGCCCAAGGCACCCTTATGCCCTGGGCGTACGAGCTCTTCCTCCGTGTTGAGGAAGCTCGACAGGAGTCCCAGCTCCATCGCATGGAGGCACTTGCATCCCCTGCCGTCGCCTCTCTTGCCGGTGCCTCCCTCCCCGTCGCTTCACCTGCCGTTACATCCGTGGCCGTCGCCTCCCCCGCTACAGCTACCTCGTCGACGTCAAAAATGAAGAAGAAGCGCAAGAACAAGAAAGGCAAGGGTCCGTCGCAACAGCAGCAGCAGCAGTCGTTGACTGGATCCAGCGGTGGTGGCGCGGTCTGCCACAACTGCGGTCGGCCTGGACACGGGTGGTACTCATGCCCCCTCCCAACGGACGAGGCCCGCGTCATCGCCACCCTGCGGCGCCAGCGGGAGCACCGTCTCGCCTCTGCCACCGTCGCTACTGTTGACACTCCGACCTCGTCTAGCAGCTCGGCCGCTCCGACAGTTTCGCCTGTCCTGCGAACGCCCCCGCAGCAGCAGTACTACTCCCAGCCATCGGCGCTTCCGTTTCCTTCGCCGGCCCAGTCCTCATACTACCCGGGCTCCGTCGCTGTGACTCCGTACTCGGCCTACACTCCCGGGTCATCCTCCCGTGAGGGCAAGCTGGAGCAGTACATTGCGCTCCAGCTTGGCCTGCCTCGCCCTCCTCCCCAGGGAAGTGCGAGTTGCGTCACTTCTTGCCCTTCTGCACAGCCCTGCATGACTGAGTCTGAGCTGCGGTCCTGTCCCGTCTCTTCATCTTTCTCGTCGTCTTCCGTGGTCTCTTCCATCCCACTCCTTGACGAAATTGCGTGGCTTGACGATTGGCAGTCTCGTTTCGCGCCCCCTTCTATCGCGTCCGCGTCCCTTGCTTGCTGTCATGTGACCGTCAGCGATCTTGCGACCCCTGTCTAGGACCCTGCTGAGACCTGGATCATCGACTCCGGGGCCACGCATCACATGACGGCCTCTCGCGAGGCCTTCAGTATGCTTGGCCTTGTCGCCGATGTCTCCGGTGTCTGAACAGGCTCCGGACAGGTGTTACCGGTCCGTGGTGTTGGTGTGGTTCGTTTCCGTGGTCCTGCCGGTGACGTCTTTCTGACTGATGTTCTCTTCGTCCCCGGTCTCGAGCTCAGCCTCCTTTCCGTGATTGCCCTTGACCGCATGAGCATGGACGTTGTGCACTCGCGTGGTGTCGGCACTGTGTCGTTGCGTTTGTCTGGTCTTGTCATCCTACATGCCACCGCCCGTGGCAACCTGTGGTATGTCCCTCGCCTCCTCTCTTCTTCTCCCGTCTCTGCCTCGTCTGCCGCCACAGACCATGTTTTCGTGACCAGTACGCTTTCTCCTCAGCACACCCGCCTCTTGCACCGCCGCCTTTTTCACGTCCATTCCGCCGCCATAGACAGCATGCTCCGCACCCAGCCGGCCAAGGGCCTTGACCCTGAGACCTTCCCTCTCCCGTGTCCCACTGAGTGCATTGATTGCGCTCAGGGGAAGATGCATCGATCCACGTACCCCTTGTCTTCCTCCCGTGCGTCCGCCCCACTCGACCTGGTCCACTCGGACGTCATGGGCCCTCTCCCCAACGCGTCCGTCGGGGAACACGGCCGCTATGTCCTCACCCTCACAGACGACTATTCCCGCTACCGCTGGGTCTTCTGCCTCCGGCAGAAGAGCGATGTCGCTCGGGCCGTTCAAGACTGGCTCGTCCTTGCCGAATGCGAGTGTGGCCGCCCTCTTCGCCGCTTTTGCTCTGATCGCGGCGGCGAGTACATGGGCGAGGCCACGGCCTTTCTCGCCTCCCGCGGCATCCACCATGAGACGTCTGCGCCCTACACACCCGCCCAGAACGGCGTCTCCGAGCGCTGGAACCGAGTCCGGTCTGTCCGATGGCTTCTCTTTTGAGGCCATGGCCTACATGACCTGGGTATGGAACCGGATTCCCCACGGTCCTCTTCCCCGCCAGTCCACACCCTACCAGCACTGGTGCGGTCGGCGCGCGGACCTCCGCCCCGCTCGCGTCTGGGGCTACGTCGCCATTGTATGGCTGCCCGTCCCACAGCAGGGCGGCAAACTCGCCCCGCGCGGCCGCCCCTGCACCTTCCTCGGTGTGTCTCGTCAGTCTAAGGCCTGGCGGTTCTAGGACCCATCCCGGCATTGCATCGTCGAGTCCCGCGATGCCCTCTTCTTTGAGGACCTATTTCCCCGCGACCTCATCCGCTCCGGCTCATCCGTGTCCCTCCCGTCGTGTGGGGGAGTGGTGAGTCCGTCCTCCGTCCTATCGCTTCCGAGTGACACAGCACTCCGCCCCTCAGAGCCAGCAGCCCAAGTCGCGTCCGCTGGCCCCTTCGGGCCAACAACGCCGACCGCGTCCGCTGGCCCCTCCGGACCAGCAGCCCCAGTCACGTCCGCTGGCCCCTCCGGGCCAGCAGCGCCGGTTGCGTCCGCTGGCCACTCCGGGCGAGCAGCCCGAGTCGCGTCCGGTGGCCCCTCCGGGCCAGCAGCGCTGACCACGTCCGTTGGCCCCTCCGGGCCAGCGCCCCAGTCGCGTCCGCTGGCCCCTCCGGGCCAGCAGCCCCAATCGCGTCCGCTGGCCCCTCCGGGCCAGCAGCGCCGGCTGCGTTCGCTGGCCCCTCCGGACCAGCAGCCCCAGTCACGTCCGCTGGCCCCTCCAGGCCAGCAGCGCCGGTTGCGTCTGCTGGCCCCTCTGGACCAGCAGCCCCAGTCACGTCCGCTGGCCCCTCTGGGCCAGCAGCCCCAGTCGCGTCCGCTGGCCCCTCCGGGCCAGCAGCGCCGGTCGCGTCCGCTGGCCCCTCCGGGCCAGCGGCCCCAGTCGCGTCTGCTTGCCCCTCCGCGCCAGTAGTGTCGGTCGCGTCCGCTGGCTCCTCCGCGCCAGACGTCCCGTCTGCCTCCGTTGGCCCCTCAGACGCAGTGACATCTCCTGCCCGGTCGTGCTACACACGTGGCCCAGGCGGCAGCCTCCGACCTCGGCCGACAGTGCAGATCGTCGCACCGCGTCCCGTGGCGCCTCGACCTCCTGTGGTTCCATGTTTCTCCTCCACTCCCTCGGTCGTGAGTGGGGACCCTTGCACGAAGGCTCTCGGCCTCACCACCTCGGCCATCATCTCCGACCTTCACCCGGGCTCTGCACTGGGCTATGCCATGCTTCATCACGAGCATCGGCATGCTGTCATGGTTGCACTCACCCGCATCCCACCAGGAGCTCGTGATGCACACGCCCTCTCCGTCCGGTCCACAGTACGCCCGGAGGACCCAGCCACCCTACGCAAGGCTCGAGCCTCTTCTGAGGCCGCACATTGGGATGCCGCCTGCGCCGAGGAGCTTGCTGCTATCCGGCAGCACCACGTGTACGACCTCGTTGACCTCCCTCCAGGTCGAAAGGCCATTGGCGCCAAGTGGGTCCTTCGGCGCAAGTGGAAGCCTGACGAGTCCTTGGACAAGTACAATGCCCGCCTCACAGCAAAGGGGTTTGCTCAGGTCCCTGGAGTCGATTACGACCAGATCTTCGCCCCTGTCGGTCGGTTCTTCACTAGCCGAGCGCTCTTCAGCCTGGTTGCCCAGCATGGGTGGGAGCTACATCAGATGGACGTGAGCAACGCATTCCTCCATGGCTCACTGGAGGGTGAGGAGCTCTACATGGTGCAGCCCCCAGGGTTCGACGATGATATTGGGAGAGTTTGGCGGCTACGGAAGGCCCTCTATGGTCTGAAGCAGTCGCCTCGGTGATGGAACCAGGAGATCAGTAGCACACTTCTCCGCGGCGGCCTCCAGCGCAGCACCGCTCACCCCGCACTCTTTCTCAGCCCACGAGGTCAGACCTTTGTCGCAGTTCTGGTATGCGTTGACGATCTCCTCATTGTGTCGCCAGACACGGTCGCCATCCAGCGTGTAAAGGACTTGCTGCACGCCGCCTATCAGGTGAAGGATCTCGGGTCTGCCCAAGTCTTCCTGGGCATGGAGCTCGAGCGTGATCCCTCTCAGGGCATCCTACACATCCACCAGGCTGCCTATGTGCAGACCCTGTCAGCTCGCTTCGCCGAGGACCTGCCCCTCGTGCCTAGCGCATCCTAACCCATGTCGCTCGATGGCCAGGTGAAGCTGAAAAGTCCCGACCCAGCTGTTGTGGGGGAGCTAGTTGATGTGACCACGTATCTGCGCATCATTGGGTCACTGATGTTCCTGGCGACGACGACGCGTCCAGACATCGCGTTTGCCGTCAACCTCCTAGCCCAGTTTTCTCAGGATCCGCGTCACCTCCACTACGAGGCCGCGATACGAGTGCTGCACTATGTCGTCTCGACCCCTCGGCGAGGTCTCATGTTCCGTCGCCAGCCGTCTGTCGTTGCACTGGGCTACAACGACAGCGACTGGGCGGGCAGTCCAGACGGTAAGAGTGGCACAGGCTGGATCTTCCTGATCGGTGGCACAGCTGTGTCCTGGCGCAGTGGCAAGCAGGGGTGCATTGCACGCAGTACTGCTGAGGTTGAGTACGTGGTACTTGGCTCAGGCGCGTGTGAGAGTGTGTGGTCGCGTCGTCTGTTGTCCGAGTTGCGTCAGTCTGTTGCATCCATCACCTTGCATTGTGACAATGAGAGTGCCATGGCCATTGTAGACAATGACAGTGTGCATCACACTCGCACAAAGCACATCAATGTTGAGTATCACTATGTGCGTTCGTTGTTGCACGACGGCAGCATCAGCATCGTGTGGGTTGAGACAGCACGGCAGCTGGCTGATTTCCTGACCAAGGCACTGAAGCAGGACTCGTTTAAGAAGGCTGTGAGTTCAGTCGTCGTGTGTCCGTGATTTGCTTTCTTTGTCTTCGCCTGCACTTCTGCGTGTCATGGGGGAGTCTGTGTGTTGACCATGTTTTTGCCAACCCATGTGCACTACGCCTGTGAGTCATGGGGGAGTGTTGGTTTTTGCACTCATTGTGCTCTGTTGTGTCNTGACGGCGAGACTCGACGCTGATGGAGTGTCATCCGGTGGAGCCGACGCACGCTGAGGTCTTCTCGCAGTTCGCTGGAGCCCCCTCTCTCCGGCGACGTGTTCAGCTCCATCGGCAGGCCTCTTCGGCGATCGCGCTGCTGGCAGTCACTGCCACCGCAGTCGCTGTCTGCATGCGTCCAGCGCGTACTGTCGTGCCTGCGTCATCATGCGCTGCCTAGGGTCCCAGTTGCATGTTGCATGGCCCTGATTGGCAGCATAAACCATCGTGGGCACTGCCTGGGTTCAGGCTGCCATAACTCCTTGCTACTATTTTTCTAGCAGATTCTGACCGCACGGCTGCGTTCGCAGCATCGGTATTATGGTATGGTCCAGTTTCAGGCAAAACGGACGACGCCCGGGTTTTGGGCTGGCGGCCGTCTGGCAAGCCTCACCGAGAAAACCTGCCAGCCTGAAATTAGCAACTTTCTGATTGGCTGATGAACTGAGTAACAAGCTCTACAGAGCTGGGGGGGGGGCTAGAACTTGGAGGGGTCCCCCATTGCTGTTCATTCTTCATTGCTAATCAGTTACCATCAGTTTTCAGCTCCTTTCTGGCGCTAACACTGGCGCGCGCACTTCTGAGTAACAAACCCAGAGCTTCCAGACTTAGATTCTAGAGCAGAAGACTGAGGGGGCAGCTGACTTAAGCAACGAGCGTGGAAGCCCGCACGCTGCATCAACAACGCAGCTGCCCCAACCTGCTGCCTAGTTTCTTTCTGACCCGCCGTAGTGGATTGCAACAGCGAAGACACCCTTGTAACCGCATCACCACGCCACCACTGTTGGGTTTGTGTCAGTACCACACAGTGACCTCTGGCCTCGTTGCACACTCTCCTCACTGACGCAGGTGACTAACTAGAGAAAGGCAACCCCTGCTGGCTGCTACGCCATGGTGGCATGACAGCACAGTGAGTCTCACAGCCGGGCATCAACCAGGCATCAAATCTCACATGTCTCTGGCTGGTGTGCATTTTGTGCACACTAATTTGCGTCGGGTTCATACTCTGACCTATTCTTTGACTTGTCTTCACTTAGGTGACCTAGTTGACAGGTTGCAGCTATTGGTGGGTAGTTTAGTTCAGTTCANGAACTTGGGAAGGAGCGTGCGAGATCGAGCTCGCTGCTTGCTCGCTCGCTCCTCCCCACCTGACGGCTACCACCTCATTGTTTGTGACCCGTCGTTTTTTCTAACTAACGCATGCGTCTTAACTTCTACGCCAACACCATTGCTCGCTTGGTGTCTTCCAAGCCTCACCTCAGCTGCTGCTTACTTGTCTAGCGTAGCAGCCTACTGGTATCAGAGCAGTTTGCGTGGAAGACAGGCAGCGGATCGATCTGCTGTCCACGTATCCTGGGTCAAACCCGCGACGGCCACTCTTGGCATCGCGCCTCCACCCCGCCATCACAACCCACCAGCATAACAGCAGCTGACTGTTGTAGCCTCAGCAGCAGCGAGTGACGGCATTCTGCTGTCGGGGCTCTTTGGTCTTCCCCTCCTCCTGCTGGTTGGGCTCCCCTCTATTCCTGGGTTGGGTGGGGTTGGAACAGGTTCCTACAAGTGTCCCCACGGCCTTCCCATATTTCCCACGCCCACTGGGACGGGGGAAACGCTGCCGAAACATTTTTGGCAGCATGGGGGGGCTCGTCGCCGTCTCCTAGCGGTATTTGCAGTAGCTGCAACGTGAACAACGTCTCAGCTTAAGCAGCTCAGCAACAGCAGCCTCGCAACATCCCTGCAGCAGTGGATCTAGCTCCTTAGCTCCGTAGCAGCAACCCAGCAGCAGCACCTTATCAACAGCAGCTTCGCAGCAGCACTTTAGCAGCAGCGCAGCATTAGCTCAGCAGCAACCCGGCAGCAGCTCAGCAAACAGCTCCGCGGCAGCTTAGCAACAGCTCAGCAGCAGATCAGTGGCTGCTCAGCAAACTCCTCAGCAGCAGCTGAGTAGCACCTCAGTAGCTTCGCAGTAGCATCTTCGCAGCAGCGCAGCATCAGCTCAGCAGTAGCTCAGCAGCAGCTCAGCAGCATATCAGCAGCTGCTCAGCAAAGTGCTTAGCAGCAACAAAGCATCACCTCAGCAGCAGCTCGGCAGCTGCTCGCAAACAGCTTAGCAGCAGCTCAGCAGCAGATCAGCAGCTGCTTAGCAAACATCTGAGCAGCAGCTCAGCAGCAGCTCAGCAGCGGCTGCAGCAAATACCTGCACCACAGCAGCCGCATAACCAACGTGACAGGAGCAGCAAGCGGCGTTGTGGAGAATCTACACTGCCGCACCACCGTCTGGTGGTGGTCGCTGTCACGCTGGCGCACTGGGAGGATCTCGGTGGTGACTCAGGGGAGAGCTTGGCACTACAACGCTCGGTAAGACCTCCCTCCCTTGGTGCCTCTGTGGGGATTCAGCAGCCGCAGGATGCCGCTGCTGCAGTGCTGCACTCAACTTGGCGTCTGGACGCGCTACAATTCGCTCGCACCTTCACACGTACTCCGTCCGCCGTGATAGACGCGGCAGCTGCACCTGCTACCACCTTTGTCGCCGCAGCTAGAGCAGCACGTGCCCCTGCATCAATGTCAGCTGGCCACGCCACCGAATCCTACACTGAGGCGGCCGTTGTAGCTGGACCGTTGGCTGCGGCAGCGGCTGACATTGGGACACAGCTAGCGGTAGCTGCATCATCTGTGGCCTCTGCAACAGCTTCTGCAGCCTCTGCCGTATCCGCTGCAGCTACGGCCATTCGCACCTCCACAGCCGTCGTTATTGCAGCATCCGCATCAGCACCCTCTGACATCACCACACTTGTCACAGCGGCCGTCGTTGTAGCGGCGGTCCTTCCTACCATTGGTAGGAAGGACCGCCGCTGTGACACCGCCTTCACCACAGGCTGCCTGGCACTGATTGTACCGGTTGCATCTTGCGTCTCTGTGCTCTCCGCTGCAGCTGCTTCTATTGTCCCGCCTGTTCTTGCTCTTTTGCGCAGCCTCTCACACGCCTCGTGAGGTCTCCTTGTCTGCATCTCCCTTCTCCCGTCCTCTGTCTCTCTTTTCTGCAGTGGCTTGTCTGTGTGATCTGGGTCGGGCTGTCTTGCAGCACATATTCATCGTGCCTAAGGCATTCCCAGTTTTCCCATGCCCACTGGGACGGGGGAAACTCTGCCAAAATTTTCTCGGCAGGGCCCATTAGTCGTCACCATGCCTGGTGACGACGAGTCGGTCATAGCAGACCTTCAGCGCCAGCTGGCCCTCGCTCGCGACGCTCAGCGTGATGCCGAAGAGCGTCTCAAAGTCGCGAATGACAACCGCGCCGCCTTCGCAGATGAGGTGGCTGCGCTTGTGCTCAAGCGGCTGCCTGCTGCCTCTGTTCTGCCCGTTGGCTCTTCTGCTGGCGCCGGTGTCTCTTCCACCCCACCTGCTAACTCTGCTGCCTCTAACCCTGCTGTCACCCCATCTACTGTCTCTCCTGCCGCAGTCTCCCGCCAGCATGACTTCTTCTCCCGGCCCCCTGTCTTTTCTACTGGACTTGCTTTCTCTTCCTGGGAGACCCGGTTTAGTGCATGGGCCCAGGGAGAACGTCTTTGGGAATACTACTTCCCTGCCACACCTTCCTTCACCCCTATCGCTGACGAGTCTGCTCGCGCCGTCCGCGCCCTCATTGCTGCTGCCCCTGAGACTCTCGTCGACGAGGTTGGCACCTACAATGCTAACCCCGCTGTTCAGCGTTTGGCTGACCCAGTCGGTGCGTACACTATGCTTCGTCGCCGCACGACAGTCACAGGTCAGGCGGCACAAAGTGCCCTCACCGTTCAGTTCAACACGCTCTTAATGCGAGCGGACGAGTCGGCCGACGCCTATTGGGCACGCGGGCTCAAGCTGCTTCACGAGCTTGATAAGGCTGCACCAGGTCAGCTGTCAGCTGTGCACACCATGGTCAACGGGTTGATCCCCGAGCTGTCGGACCTTCTCCGCGATGTCAAGGCAGACGAGCTGCAGCGTCTTGCCTCCCAGCCTGTTCCACCCGTTTCCCCTCCTGGCGTTGGTGCCCTCGGGGACTTTGTCGCTGATAGGCTTGCAGCGTGGTGGACGAGCCTCCAAAACAAGTGCCTTCATCGCACTGCAGTCGCAGGGGTGGCCGCCGTCTCCATCGCCGCCACCACTTCTTCCTCCGCTGCTGCATCGGCCTCGTCTCCATCCTCTTCTTCCTCCTCTTCTCCCTCTACAGCCACGGCCCTTGCATCCCAAGGTCGTGGACGTAGACGCGGGCGTGGACAAGGCAAGGGGAAGGGCAAATCTGCTGCATCGTCTCGTGTTCCTGGTGAAGTGGTGTGCTGGAACTGTGGCTCCTCTGAGCACTCCGCTCGCAAGTGCCCTGCACCCCATGACGACGTCCGCCTCGCACGCGCCATGCGTGCCCATTGGGCGTGCACCAGCGGGCCCTCCTCTTCTTCCTCCGGTGTCAGCTCCAGCTCCAGCTCTACGTCATCTACTAGCTCCCCAGCTCATGCCTACCCCACCGCCGGTGTCGCCGGCGTCCATCCGCCTGTCCTCTACCCTTGGGGCTGGCCACCGCCCTATGGAGCGCCCGCCTTCGCGGGCCCACCTTCCTCGGCCTACGTCCCTCCCCCGTGGTTCGCCTCTCCCTCGAGCGCGCCTGCTCCATCGTCTGCAGCCTCCATCGACAGCGAGCGCCAGCTAGAGCAGTCTCTCCTCCAGCGTCTTCACCTTCGTGATCAGGGAGGTGAGAGTGTGTCTTCGTTGGCCAGAGGTCTTGCCTGTCAAACTGACATAGTCCTTCGTGGGGACCCCCCCGGTCACGTCCTTGGGCTGCCATCCTCGTCTGTTCCGTGGGTCGAGCACTGGCAGTCTGTCGTTCTTCCTCGTTGTCTTGCTGCCTGTGCCTCATCCCCGCCCTCCGTCGGCACTGTTGCCACCTGTGGCGTCCTTCCCCATGTCCGTGTCTCTGGTGGCTTCTGGGTCCTTGACTCCGGAGCCACTCATCACATGACCTCTGTTCGGTCCGCTTTTGTCTCCTTGGGTCCTGTCGGCTCTGTTCGCTTTGTGCGCACTGGTTCCGGTCAGCTCCTTCCCGTCCAAGGCGTTGGTGTTGTCCGTTTCGTCGGNCATGCCCCCTCTGCACCTGCTGTTGGCTTGTCCCTTGCTCACGTCGCGCCTTCCCTTTCTCCTGCTGATATCCAGCTCTTGCATCGCCGCCTTGGCCATGTGCACACTGATGCTATCACTAGCATGCTTTGCCTTCAACCTGCTGTTGGCTTGTCCCCTTCCACCTTCTCTGCGCCATGCCCCTCTGACTGCCTGGACTGTGCCCAAGGCAAGATGCATCGTTCACCCTTTGCCTCTTCGGACTCCCAGTCCGCTCATCCTCTCGATCTTGTTCATGCCGACGTCATGGGGCCTCTTCCCCATGACTTTCTTTGGGGGGCGGGGCGTTACGTCCTGTGCCTCACTGATGATTTTTCCCGTTTCCGTTGGATCTTCGCTCTTCGTCAGAAGAGTGATGTTGCTTCTGTCATCGCGTCGTGGCTTGTTCAGGCTGAACGTGCGTGTCAGCGTTCAGTACGCGTCTTTCGCAGTGATCGTGGCGGTGAGTTCCTTGGACCCACCGCCCACTTTCTTGAGTCCTAAGGGGTGTGTCTGGAGACCTCGGCTCCCTACACACCCCAGCAAAACAGAGTTTCTAAGCGTTGGAATCGGACCCTTGCCGATGGTGTCCGTACGCTTCTGTCTGAATCTGGGCTCCCCCCTCTCTTTGCCTTTGAGGCAATGAGCTATATGACCTGGGTGTGGAATCGCGTCCCTCACGGTCCTCTTCCCCGCACCGTTACGCCCTTTGAGCGTTGGTACGGCTCCCGTGCTGACCTCCGTCTGGCTTGCGTCTGGGGTAGCATTGCGTCTGTCTGGCTCCCCGAGGATCTCCGCGATGGGAAACTCTCCCCGCGTGGACGTCTCTGCCCCTTCTTGGGCGTTTCCTCCCAATCGAAAGCCTGGCGCTTCTGGGACTCAGAGCGTCAGCGCATCGTTGAGTCCCGAGATGCCTTGTTCTTCGAGTCCGTGTTTCTCCGTGACCTCGATCATCACTCGTCTACTGCCTCCTTGCTTCCGCTCTCTCGGTTGCGGGGGGAGGTCGGCCCTGCAGTCCCATCTGCCCCTGCCGTCCCTGCTGCTGTCACGTCTCAGCAGCCTTCACCCTCGAAGCGTTCTCCAATGGCCGGCACTGTGACTTCACCATCCTCTGACGGCCACCCGTCGGTGTCGTCTAGCTCGCTTGGAGCTCCGTCATCCCCTGTGGTGTCCTCATTTGAGTCCTCATCTGCTGAGTCCGTCTCTCCCGCACCTTCTGCTGCATCCCCATCCAGTCCACTCACTCCAGTCATGCCCAGTCCACCCAGTGCTCCTCCACGCCCTGCCCAAATTGAACCTTTTGTTTGTGGCGGACGTCTGCGTGCTCTTCCCTCTCGCTCCTCTAGTGCTGCAGCGCCCTCTGTTGAACCTTCGCAGACCTGGTCTGGACAGTCCCCAGCGCTGCCTACTGGTATGGATGCCCTGGGCCTAGCCACAGGAGTTGTGCATCCCAGCTCTGTCCTTGGGTACACACTGCTCACGTCCGAGCATGAGCATGCGCTCGAGGCCGCCATCCTTGGGAGCATTGCCGAGTGCAATGCAACTGTTGTCGCCCTGCCGCAATTGCCTCACCCGACCACTGCTCGCCAGGCACGGGTAGCACCCGACTCCCAACAGTGGGAGGCTGCCCTGCGGGACGGGCTGAGAGCCCTGGATGACCATGCCGTATACGAGCTGGTNCCTCGTCTGGACAGTCCCCAGCGCTGCCTACTGGTATGGACGCCCTGGGCCTAGCCACAGGAGTTGTGCATCCCAGCTCTGTCCTTGGGTACACACTGCTCACGTCCGAGCATGAGCGTGCGCTCGAGGCCGCCATCCTTGGGAGCATTGCCGAGTGCAATGCAACTGTTGTCGCCCTGCCGCAATTGCCTGACCCGACCACTGTTCGCCAGGCACGGGTAGCACCCGACTCCCAGCAATGGGAGGCTGCCATGCGGGACGAGCTGAGAGCCCTGGATGACCACGCCGTATACGAGCTGGTCGATCTCCCACCAGGCCGCAAGGCGATCGATGCCCGCTGGGTCTTCCATCGTAAGTACAAGCCTAACGGCGAGCTCGACAAGTACAAGGCCCGACTTACAGCAAAGGGGTTTTCTCAAGTCCCCGGCGTTGACTTTGACGAGACTTTTGCTCCCGTCGGACCCTACACCACAGCTCGAGCCCTCCTGAGCCTTGTCGCACACCACGACTGGGAGCTCGAGCAGATGGATGTAAACAATGCCTTTCTGCACGGTCGGCTTGATGAAGAGATTTACATGGTGCAGCCTCCAAGGTTCTCTGACGGCACCAATCGAGTTTGGAGACTGCAAAAGGCCCTCTATGCCCTCAAGCAGTCACCACGATGCTGGAACCAGGAGATCACTTCCACCCTGGAGAAGGGGGGATATCGCCGGAGCACGGTGGATACCTCCCTCTTTGTCACTCCACGGTCGGCTCCCTTTGCTGCCATCCTCGTGTACGTCGATGACCTGCTTATTACGTCCCCGAATCGCGAAGCTGTGTCAACTGTGAAGTCCCTGCTGCAGTCCACGTACAAGATGAAAGACTTGGGTCCGGCTCGCGTGTTTCTTAGCATGGAGCTTGAGCGTGACCGCGCTCGTCGCGTTCTGCACGTCCACCAGGCCGCTTACGTCAGGAGCCTGGGGGAGCGCTTTGCTTCCCTGCTTGAGTCTGTCCCCACTGCCTCAACACCGATGACGCCCGCCGGGCAGAGGTTGTTGAAAACTCTGGACGTGTCAAAACTGGGGGAGACGGTGGACGTGACCGACTACCTGCGAGTCATAGGGTCTCTCATGTACCTTGCCACCACCACCAGAGCAGACGTAGCCTTTGCTGTCAACTTCCTTGCGCAGTACTCACAGTCATCACGTGCACGGCACATGGAAGCAGCACTACGTGTTGTGTGGTATGCGCTCTCCACTGCCCGAGTTGGTCTGTGTTACCGGGCGCAGCCGTCAGTGGTCGTTGATGGGTACACTGACAGTGACTGGGCACAGGACACGGATGCACGCAGTCGCACTGGCTATGTCTTCCTAGTTGGTGGGACTGCAATCTCCTGGAAAAGTGGCAAGCAAGGTTGTGTTGCACGCAGCTCCAGTGAGGCAGAGTATGTTGCCCTTGGTGTTGGAACCTGTGAAAGTATCTGGTTGTGTCATTTGTTGCAACAATTGCGTGTTCCCATTCGCTGCATCACCTTGTGTTGCGACAACCAAAGCACAAAGGCTATTGCTGAGCATAATGGCATGCATCACACTCGCACAAAGCATATCAATGTGGAACATCATTTTGTGCGTGAGCGTGTGGCTGCAAGCGATGTTCACATTGTGTGGGTCAACACCCGACAGCAACGTGCAGACTTCCTCACAAAGGCACTTAGCAGCAATGTCTTCAAGGCAGCAATTCACGCTGTTGGTCTGTTGTGTCCTCGTAATCCACCTGGTTAATCTGTTGTGCCAGTGCCTGTGTACGGTCTTGCGTCGTGTCACTTCTCGTGACGTCGGTGTAGTGCCTGTTGTGCCATTGTGCAAGTCAGCCGTGGGTCATGGGGGAGTGTTGGGTTTGTGTTAGTACCACACGGTGACCTCTGGCCTCGTTGCACACTCTCCTCACTGACGCAGGTGACTAACTGGAGAAAGGCAACCCCTGCTGGCTGCTACGCCATGGTGGCATGACTGCACAGCGAGTCTCACAGTCGGGTATCAACCAGGCATCAAATCTCACATGTCTCTGGCTGGTGTGCATTTTGTGCACACTAATTTGCGTCGGGTTCATACTCTGACCTATTCTTTGACTTGTCTTCACTTAGGTGACCTAGTTGACAGATTGCAGCTATTGGTGGGTAGTTTAGTTCAGTTCAGTGAACTTGGGAAGGAGCGTGCGAGATCGAGCTCGCTGCTNTGCTTGCTCGCTCGCTCCTCCCCACCTGACGGCTACCACCTCATTGTTTGTGACCCGTCGTTTTTTCTAACTAACGCATGCGTCTTAACTTCTACGCCAACACCATTGCTCGCTTGGTGTCTTCCAAGCCTCACCTCAGCTGCTGCTTACTTGTCTAGCGCAGCAGCCTACAACCACCACGCGGCAGCCAAGGGTTTCCCAACCCCTTCCAGAAGCAGTTGAGGCATGAGATGTTGAGAAGAGGTATGTGAAGGGTCCAATAAGCTTTACTCAGGTCGGATATACCACCCTCCCCGGACGTGAGACAATACAACTACCACATTTGACCACCATCCCAGCGCTTCCACTCCCTCCTCATTTCACGCTCCGTAGGCTCCGGGAAATGAAACAACGCTCTCAGATCTATATTTTCTTTTCCAGATTTTAGGCTGAAAAGAAAACGGTGACATTTGAAACTTTTTTTAAGGTTTGTTTGCACGAAATCACCGCAATTGCATTCAGCATGTTTTGGCGCATCTCTCCAAATTTTGCCTCATTTGGACAACCTTCATGTTGACATCATCATTGTGAGTGATGATGTCATCACCGCCAAATCTCTCGCTGAAACATCATTTTTTACCAGCGTTGCAAATCATTGAGAAACGCTAACAATTTTGCAATCTGATCAGTTTGACCTCCCAGTCCATACTTAGCGTTGGCATGGCTCCGACCACCAGATCCCTCTTCCTCCTCCTCAAGGGTCATGAGCCCACGCTCGCAGGCCATTGCGGACCTGCGTAGTCAGCAAGATGAGATTTGTCATCACCAGCAACAACAAACTGATGCCATCAGTGTGCTCACTGATCTTATTTGTGGTCAGTGCACGACCCCACAGCGTACATCCATGGGAGTCGGCGGTGCCATACCTTCTGCACAGCAGTCAGCATCTACACCGAGGAGAGCAGCTGTACAAGACTCGCCACTTTTTGATCCTTTGGATGAGGACCCTGATATGCCTGGCATGGAGGATGACATCCACGAGAGGGAGATTCGCGAGATTTAGGAGCGTCTCCGCCAGCTTTAGACACATTCTGGTTCTCGATTACCGGAGATTTGATCCTTGCCTGACCCCTACCTTGGCAACTTTCCTCGTCCCAACGTCTTCCCCATCCCTCGTCCTTCCCAGCCTGTGGTTGCTCTCCCCACGGAGCAACAACCCAAGGACTTCGAGACACCACCCCCACTCTATGTCAGCGATGATGACTTTGACTGTTGGAAGACTCTCTTCCATGTCTGTGCCACTTCAGAGGGGGTATGGCCTTACGATCACAGTCCGTACCATGTTATGGACCAGCCTCAGGTGTTGACAGCGGCTCGGGTGATGCGCGGACTCCTTTACGCCATGCCGTGCAAGACTGTTGTGGACTTTTGCCCTTCCCTTGGAGAGGCCGGCACGGGCGCGGGTGCTGATCCACGTGGAGGCTGGGACTTGGCATTGTCCCTGCTTGCTACAGAGTTGCACGCCACCCGTGCGGCTCACATTCGCGCCTTTCACTCCCTTTGTCAGGGACGTGCTGAGTTCACACCCGATTACTTGCGGCGTGCCATTGGCATCTACACGCGCCTTGGGATTTTTGGAGGTACACAGCTTTGGGCACTTCGCACGCTCATGGTCAGATTTCGCCTTGAGCGCGCAGACATCTTCTCGGGATAGAGAGACATCGTGCTCGAGCCCTTCTCTACCTCAATTCAGCTCCTCCCTTGGGTGCATCAGCTTTTCCTCCATGTGACTTCCGCTTGCGAGGCAACCATGGCGTACCATGATAATTCTCTTACTGCAGCGGTCATCGTTTCGCCACCGACGCCCCTCTTGCATACCAGTTCTTCATCCTCTGGCACACCCTCCTCTTCCCCTTCCGCCCCGGCTACCCCGACTCAGATGCAAGGTGTCGCAGCCGCGGCACAAGGGAAGAAGGGTAGGAAGAAGCGTGGTTCGGGCCAGCAACAGTTGCAGCAGTAGCAGCAATCCTCGGGCGGTAGCAATGGACGCATTGTCCACTGCTACAACTATGGAGGCGCTCATTGCTACACCGAGTGCCAGGAGCCGCTTTATTGGGCGCGGATCACTCGCGGTCTTCAGGCTGCACACGCCTAGCATCTTCAAGCGTCCAGCAGCATAGCATCCGGTCGTGATGCGACCATGACTGCAGCAGTTCCCGCTTCCTCACCGGCGAGCAATGGCGACCCGGACCCGCGTGACCGCACCATCGCCAAGCTCTGTCATCTTCTGGAGCTTTGCTTTCAGGGAGGTGCGAGCGTGTTGTCACAGCCGGGTGGTTCACAAACTGTTTGTTCGTTTGTTCTTATCGCGTGTGATGCCTCGTGCGGGGGAGCAGAACTGGCATGTGGTGACGATGGGCCTGACAATACCAATTGGATTCATGAGTCAAACCTCTATGCCCTTCGTCGTTCCTCCTCACCTGTTGCTCAGCGCCCATCTAAGTCTGAGTGCTCCATTGCCCGTTGTATAGTGACGTCCTCCGGTCGTGATCCCGGTGGCACTTGGATCATCAAATTTGGTGCCACTCACCACATGACCTGTCGGCGTAGCGACTTCGTTGTTCTCGGTCCTATTGCATCTATTTGCTCTGTTTGCATAGGCTATGGTCAGTCCTTGCCAGTCTAGGGTGTTTGGGTTGTGTGCTTTGGTGGTCCCAAAGGCCCCCTGTATCTTTTCTGCGGTTCTTTTTGTGCCTGACCTTGAGCTTAGCTTACTTTCTGTACGTGCCTGCACAGTGATGGGACTCTCTGTGAAGCACATTGCAGACTCCACAACTGTGACATCTATTGATACTCGTACCGTTGTTCTTCGTGCCTATGTTGTGGATGATCCATAACGTCTCTCGAATTTCTCCTCCTCCTTCTTGCTCCCCCTCTCCTCAGGCTTGAGTATTTCTCACTGGCGTTCTCTTTGTTGGGCACTACCAACTGCTGCATCGTCGCCTCTATTGTGTGGGCTCCGACACTGTATCGAAGCTCATTCAAACACAGCCCGCACTCGGTCTTGATACGACTTTCGAGAAGCCACCCAAGACCAACTGTTCATTCTGTACGCAGGGTAAGATGCATCCTTGTACCTACCCTGACTCCCGTTCTCGTGCACTTCGCCCTCTCGAGTTGGTCAATTTGGACCTTCTCGGTCCTCTTCCTGTCGAGTCCCTGTCTGATTGGGGCAGATGCATCCTGACCTTGACTGATGACTTCTCCCGAATGTGGTGGGTCTACAGCCTGCGCCAAAGAGTGATGCCGCTCTTGCGGTTCTCCTCTGACTAGTGATGGATAAGCGTCAGTCTCGCCATACATTGCATGCTTTCCGCTAGGATCGTGACGGCGAGTTTCTTGGTGAGATGGACAGTTTCTTCGCCGAGCACGAGGTTTTTTCACAAAGTCTTTGCTCCTACTACTCCTTTGCAAAACGGTGTCTCTGAGCGCAGCAACCGCACCATGGAGGATGTCGTTCATGCTATGCGGTCTGAGTGCGGTCTCCCAGAGTCCTTTGCCTTTGAAGGATTTACCTACATGACGTGGGTCTCAAAGTGCCTCCCGCAAGGTCCCCTTTTGGACCACCTTACACCGTACGAGCTTTGGTTTCGCCACTGTGCTGACCTGCGTCTCGCTCGTGTCTGGGGATCCTTTGCTTCTGCGTGGTACACCAAGGACCACCAGGGGTCGAAGGTCTCGCCGCGAGGTTGCTTGTGTGCAATCGTAGGCATCTCCCTGCGGTCGAAGGCATGGCGTTTTTGGAACCCCGCTCATCGTTGCATCATTGAGTCATGCGACGCGCTTTTCTTTGAGTCCCTCACCTACCGCGATCTAACCTCGATCACATCGCTTTCTATCACGCACGTTCCTACGTATGAGGCTTCTTCACGGATTGGGGAGTCTGAGCGTGCGAGCACCTCTCGCCCGGCTGATGTGTCAGTTCGATTCCCCTCCACTTCTTGGTCTCCGGCTCTTGATGATCCAGCATTTATCGCTGTCGGCCCAGAGTCCTCTTTAGCACAGCCAGCTTCTACCCCTATTCCCTCGCACCCCACAGGCACCCATGATCTTGTGCCCATGTCCGCCAGCACTCCGGCCTCTGTGCGTGGTCTTGCCTCAATTGCTACTACTGTCACACCCAGACCCGTGTCTCCCATACATGCATCTCCTTGCACGGCTTCACCTGCTCCTTTGCCTCAGCCCTCACCAGCCGTGGTTGTGCCTGTCCCTGCGCCTCAAGTGAGCCCCTTGAGCCCAGGTTACTCACGTGTGCCCGGCGGTCGTCTTCGACCATTGGACTCCGGCGTCAAGCGAGTGTCGGGTCCCGCACCCAGGCGCTCCACTCGCAGCATCGCGGGTGGTGATCTGGGTACAAAGGCCCTAGGCCTCAGTGTCCGCACTGAGCACACAAAGGTACATCTAGCGTACCCCGTCGGCCACGAGCTCGTCACTCCAGAGTTTCATATCGCTTGTGATACAACAGCTGACCTTGTGGTCGTCAGACCTAGCACTGAGGCGTGTGCAATTGCCACTCAGAGCTCTCACTCTATGGCGCCTGATCCTGGCACATTGAGGGAAGCTCGTCATCACAAGATGCTGACGCTTGGTGTGCTGCCTAGGAGGATGAGCTTCGCGCCATCCGAGAGCATGGAGTTTATAAGCTAGTCGGCCTTCCACTTGGGAGGAAGGTGGGTCTTTCACAAGAAAGTGAAGCCGGCATTCCATTGAGCCTTTTGGCTCAATGGAACGCCGCAAGGCTCGCTTGGTCGTCAAGGGGTATTCTCAGATCAAGGGCATTAATTACACTGACACCTTTGTC
>SZWC01005728.1:7724-22182 GCA_023375785.1 Penium margaritaceum | reverse complement strand
CATAATCAAGGCAAAATGGATCTTGTAGATGGAAATGACCCTCATCCATAAAGTAGATCGGTGAAATGGCTATCTGACTGCCAAAGGACACTCATTGATCCATAATGTTGACATTGGTGACACTTATGCTCCCATAGGTCGATTCAAGACCAGACGTGTTTTCATTTGCACGTGGGTACATGTAAGGAATACCCATGAGAATTCACTGTGTGTATGCCCTACCCAGTGATCGGAAGAGTATTAACATCTTATCCAGCGTTCGAAAGAATAACGCTTTCGTACCCACTGTCCTGAGAATATGAACACTTCACCCCGAACAGCAAGACATTGCAGCATGTCGACGCTTCATGCAATGCAGCATCGACATGCTTACATTGACACATTTGTTGCACATTCACAAACCTATCTTTTGAGGAGTTTGTGTATGTTTTATTGGGGGTTTACGTATGGTTTGCATGGGGGTTCCGAGACTCCCCATGCGTTGAAGGGGAACCTGCTAGGCCTCAATACTGTGGGACCCAGCAGGAGTCATATGTAAATTGGGATAGGGTTTGACTAAGGTTTGTATGTAAAACTTTTGGGGTTTGTGATTAAGAAAAAAACAAAACAAGCATTTCAGTTTGATCTCACAAGCGGGTGCTCTTACTTGATTGCGATGGAGCGATCAGCTCTGTGCTTTTTTTTATTACACGCAAACCCCCTAGTTTGATGTAGGGTTGTATGTTTTACACGGGTGAAGCCAATGCAAAACATACAAAACTCTAAATCAAACTAGGGGGTTTGCGTGTAAAAAAACACAAACAAAGAGATCATTGCTCCATCACAATTCTCTCCTGGGAGCGAGAATTGCGAGGGGGGTCGACATGCGCCACCTCGCTTAGCTCAGTGAGCAGTGTATACCGCTAATCGAGCATGGTGAAGCGAGTAGACAGGACAGTCTTGTGTCTTAAGTCAATGGGCAGGGCATCAATATAATTCAATCGGTGGGTGTGGCGTCACCAACCACCTCGCGGATTGGGTAGAAGGGTTATTATGCCCTTTGCACATTTGTGGCTTAGTTGTTGTGAGAGCTATACTAGATAGACGACAACAATTCCCCATCAAAGAATTTAGGAGAAGCTTTACATGGTACAACCTCTGGCTTCACCAGTAAACCTATTAAAGACTGTCATGGTCTTTGTCTCTTTCCTAATTCATGGAATGTGAAGCTGGTGTTGACAATTTTGTGTGGTGAGTTCCATCCTACCCTTGCTATAATCTACTTCTTGATTTGCACTCTATACATATTGTTCGCTTTTTGTCTGCTTAAAAAAGCTTGTCATTATGTANTTTATACATTCTTCTTTCACCATTGCCCACACCCTTACTATTACTCCCCTTCACTCTCTTCTCATCCCAACCACTTCCCATGCCTTCTCCCTCTTGTTTTTTCCTCTGTAGTTCCCTGATTTGCAATAGCTATCGTTCGTGTTGACATGCGTGGCCTCCGTTCGTGTAACGTTTCCCATAGACGTTGATGCTCTACATGAGCATATGGTACTTTCCCTCCCAACATCATATCATAATCAAGGCAAAATGGATCTTGTAGATGGAAATGACCCTCATCCATAAAGTAGATCGGTGAAATGGCTATCTGACTGCCAAAGGACACTCATTGATCCATAATGTTGACATTGGTGACACTTATGCTCCCATAGGTCGATTCAAGACCAGACGTGTTTTCATTTGCACGTGGGTACATGTAAGGAATACNTCACCAGTAAACCTATTAAAGACTGTCATGGTCTTTGTCTCTTTCCTAATTCATGGAATGTGAAGCTGGTGTTGACAATTTTGTGTGGTGAGTTCCATCCTACCCTTGCTATAATCTACTTCTTGATTTGCACTCTATACATATTGTTCGCTTTTTGTCTGCTTAAAAAAGCTTGTCATTATGTAATTTTCCATTCTTGGAAGAAAAATGGAAAAACAATGTCATCTTCGTGGCATACATGATGAAGGGTCTTTGTCATACCTTTTTTTTAGCTTGTCCAATCAAGGATTTTCCTATTCACAATCGTTTTTTCTAGTACCATTGGATCCACACATTGGTTCAATCCTTCCCTTCTCTAGTCAAAGAAGCAGATCCACATTTCTTCCCTCTCCTCAAATGCCCCCCGCGTGTCAAGCTCGTTCTCCATGTTGTCCATGGCATGGAGGTTGGACGTATTCTATCTTGTCCCCTTCAATCCCACCATCAGTGCTATCTTTTACCTTTTCTATACTATTCATTTAAACAATTTCGGATAGAAAACATTCATTAACAACTCTAAAGAAAAAAAAGAAATCCAAATCAAAAGGTACAACATCTAAGCTGTCCATTGATTTTGGACTCATAAACGTGACACGAAACTCCTCCAACTTGCATTAGACCATGTGCCATCGTTCCAAAGAACCCACGCCTTGATGGAAATGCTCCACATTGACATGGTGTACAAGCTTGGATGTTATCTCTGAGTCATAGAGAGGATCACCATCAATCAGATCTAGAATCCCTGAGACAGCCTAATGTGAATTTTAAAGGCAACACATGGAATGCTTGGATTGACAGGCAAGCTGTTGAACCATGGCATATGGTGTTTGTAGCTTGATGATGAGAGACATTATCACTTGAGTACACTTTGTCAAGAGTACTTTGTCCAGAGATTGCATTCATGTTAAAGGAGAATCACACTCTATGCCATGATCTGTCAAAAAACATTTAAAGAGGACTAAGACATCAGGACTAAGAAAACTTAGAGGCTCCTCATACTGAGTGAATTCATGATGATTACATCCATAAGGACATTTCTGCGAATGATGATAGGTTTGATGGCCAGTGAGACTGGTATGCCAACATCAACAAGTAAGTGGATGAGAAGCAGATACAAAGGTGCTGAAAAAAACCTACACAGATTCCAACTCTGCTTAGGTGAACTTCTTACCGGTACACCATGATGATGTATAAGCTTGAAGGATGACAACATGTGTCATTGCAAAGGGGACTACATGAAAGAAGGTGGTGATATGGAGAATGATGGTATGGTATAGGAGCGTGAGGGTGTGTATCCTATACAAACTAGTGCATTTCTTGATTGCTATTAGCCTAATGTCTAGTGTACAAAACTTCATATTGATTTAAATAGTTTTGTTGTTGCAATAAAATTTTCACATTTTTTACCAACCCATTGCACAATTCGTGATACATGAAAGAAAAACTATACTACAAGTACGATGACTATGAAGTATCATGATAGAGATCAACACCCTAGTGTATCCATGTTTCTTAGTTTGTCCACATGTGCTTCCCATTCTATTTTGTAACAAATGCATAAGTTTATAAGACCACAACAACACCAACCATCTACCACCCAGTTCTGGTGGGGGCGGATGATCCATGTTTTGTGGGGATTTGAATTTTCATTCTTGTTGATGGGTTTGTGTGCATAAATGATTTTTTACATCATGAGACTGGACTTAATGAGCTATACTTAAAATGGAGTATCCTAGCATGGAACAACATATAGTATCTGAAATGTATCTTTAAGCACAGTGGATGATTAGTATGTCATGCTTTGTGATGATGCATTTGGATGGTTAAAGAGTTGTTTTGCATTCTGTGGCCTTCTTGAACCGGCTTTGGACTTGTCTAAATGAAAGCAATAGTTGCAGTACCAAATGATTAAGGCATGGAATTTGGGAAAAGCCAAGTCAGCTAACATGAACTTGCATTAGGTGTGAAAATCCCATGTTAGCATGCCTCCATGGACACTCATGAATCATGTGTGGAGCCTTCACATCCAGCTCAGACGAAATAGCAGAGAAATTTCGTACTTGAGTCAGTAAATATTGGAATTTGAAGTAGATACAACAAAGTTTAGTTGCATATCTAATGGAGTTCATGGTAATGAGTACATAAATTCAATCCATTCTCTAATGTAGTGTCGCAAGTAAGGCAAAAAGCCCTGAAGACAAGCTAATACGTCTAACAACGATGCCTCCATGGTGAGCTCTGAATTCTTAATACCACTTGTAGGTGATTTGTATAATTGTTCCTTTTGAAACATTTCACTCAACCTCCTCATACACAACCTAGTTTTTTTACACTGACTACATGAAAAGCATCTCCTCAGATGTCATGAAATCTAGTGGCACTACAAAGTTCCTTGAAGATGAAGCATAACTCTTTTTTCGTATCAAGTGTGTCACGTTGTGTGGTCGTTGTGGGTTCTCCTATTTAGGCTGGAGGTACCACGTCAATCTAGAGAAACATTCGTGAGCATGGGCCTTCCCCTGATGTGATGCATGATTTATTTTGTAATGCATGTAGTTATGAGTTGCACTATGGCCCACTAGAGTGGATCATTCTCGTGCACAATGAATGAATTTCCGCAAGCACAATATTCCTTGACATTTCTCTAGATCACAAAAGTCCATTGTGTTTGCCTATGTTCATGGTGCTTCCATACATGGTAACACTTTGGTCCGATAAGCTCACATGATAAGATAATGTTACATGGTCCGAACCAACAATGATTGTGAAATTGTATAGGACATTATTTGAAAAAATGTTGGATTAAATTATGGACTGTTTGTGCGTAAACAAAAAAAAAAGCCACAATACACTCATATTACAAACCATATTGCATAGTATTGGGCTCAATGCACACCATGCATTGTTTTGAGATTTGATGAAGATATTCCCTGAGATTGAAAAAAATGCATGGAGTGATTCAAGTTGCTTTCTGAATTTACCCCTCATTGTCGCTTCCTCACGAGGTCGCGATTGAGCGTTGAGCCCTTTTCTACACGCAAACTTCCATACATGATTTAACGTCTTTTGTATACTGTGCAGGCTGAACCGGTGCAAGATAGAAAATCGTCCACCATACAAGGGGGTTAGTAAGAAGACAAAAACTTTAGGAAAAGGGGTCATTGTTAGATCACGATCGAGCAAAAACTGTCATTTCAATTCTTTCCTAAACCTGCGAAACCACCAGGTTTACGATGCAAATTATAAGAAAACCATATCGAGAATAATATGCAGAGTTTTGGATTTCATGAATGCATGGGCTCCTATTAGGCCACATGGTAGTGGTGCCCATTAGGTTCCCTTTCAACCCATGGGGAAGCTTGGACCCCATATGCAAACAATGATCAAACCCTCCCTGTTACGCTTAGAAACCCCTTCATAGAGGGCATTGTAACTATAGTGCAAAAATGCTCACATGAGAACTCTGACGCAACATGCATGTCACATAGCTTCAACACAAAACTCACCTCAAGAGTGTGGGAACCTGAAAGACGCGACATAACTGTTTTGGACATCATTTTTGGGGCCTATTTGTAACAGATATGGTCTAATCATAGACCAAATCTGGAACGAAAACGTAGTCCCTCACAAGTTTTTATCCAAGGAGAGCGCATGAATGGTCGCTTCAGCCATTTTGGCTGAGACACACCACGTCTTGAACGAATGGGGTCATTATAGGGCACGGACGTAAATCATGCATCCTAGTCCTATTCATCCGTCCTGGCAATTCAACGTGGAAACTGGACCCTAGCACCCATTATGAGTGGAGGAGGAGTGATGCAATGGATTTCCCATCATAACAGTATCATTATTTGAAATCTATGCATGAGGTTTTACTACGGGCTAGATTCTGAAAAGAATCTTGCTCATGTATGTTTTTCTAGGCTTCGATTCCTCGAACCTCAAGCTTCCAGTACCGAAAGTACTTGATAGTCATATCATGAACATTTTAAGCCATAGCTACAGTTCGTACCCCATAACATTGTAGCAAACACCCGAAATAGTGTAGATTTGACTTGAACACAATAGTATGTTGCCTCTAACATGTGGGTTCTTGGTGGTATGCTTTTGGGCATGGTTTGTGGGACAACGTGTAGTGGGTTTACAGTGGGCTCTTAGCCCGCGATGCGTTTTTTTGTAAGACTCGGACTGCTTTGGATGAAGGAATGAAACATAGGGGATGGCTACTTTAAGATTTGCGATAAATTTATGTGCTAAAGGTTAGTGATATGAGGGGTTGCGCTAGAATGTGGAGGAGCTGGTACAACAATAGTTTCCCTATGTGCTGATTGACTGTATTTCTCAATAGGTTGTCTCCATTGTGTTGACCGGCAGTAATGCATGAAGTTTTTTGTGACTTTTTGTGGTGCGAGGTCCATGTGTGTTGAAGGGTGGGGTCCAAGATTGCTTGACAACAGTACAAAGAATGTATAGGTATGGAGTACCTACTGTAGGACCATCCGTAGTATGTATCGCATACCATATTATGAAGTTCACATGCCCACTTCATAGGATTCACCCCCCTCCTTGATCATAAATAATTGTTTTTGAATGATAGATTACTTTGAAGTACGTGGAGATATCCGTGGACAACGCGAAGGTAACAAAAATGTGATTGCCTCATCTCGTGTTGGTGAGCGTATTTGCATGCAATCTCGTACGCATTCAAAAAAAATTCAACCCGAAGTTTCATGTATTCACTTGTTTGAAGAAAAACATGTTTTGGTTGTATTTTAAATCATGCTTCCCTAGATGTCTATTGTAGATCATTATTTCACGATAATGGAATTGTGTCAGCTATGGCCAGTCAAAGACATTGCTCCAAAAAGAAGCATTTTTTGAAGTACAAGGTTCAATTCTGATGGCATGGTATGGTGGCACAAAAATGCATTGGCTTGCAAATCTGGGAGACCTTAGCAATGACGTACACATGTCGCTATCCCATGCGGTCACTTTTTGTCCACTCAAGGCCTTGCGCAGAGTGACCCTCTCCATTTGCTGCAAAAATGTTTCTCTTTTTTGTGTATGGACCGCCCTTTTGTCGTACCATGTTGGTCGTGGTAGGCATCGTTGACAACGAAAAAAGTAGACTAGAATCGATCATGCTCCCTTTGGCTTAAAAAATGGGCAGACTACTAAAAACGTCTAAACATCATAGTCAAAGTTCATTTAATTGAATCTTTAACATCTTGCCGTTTACCTTCCATATGCAATAAGATAACATGAAGTTCTGGTATCTCACTAAAAGATTGTATGGTTGCTACAAAACAATTAAATCATGGTCATGCGATGGCTCGGGTGTGGTGCTTGAATAAGGGGTATTCTTATGCACAAATCTGATGCATTAGTACACGAAGAATATTGGACCCTCTAGAGCAGGTGATGTTATGGTTGTCGCGCTCTCAAAGCTGTGAGCAATTGACTTTTTTTTAGATCGTTTGAATTCTTGCCTCAAACAAGTTAGCATTACCGTAAATCATTATTGTGTAGGAGTTTGATGGAGAAGAAGTTTCACTTTAGGAGGGGGGAGAAGTCTGATACAACGGAGATGCCACAGAAAAGGTTGCTTTTGCGTGATGCCATAACCGTATCGAAAAAATAGCACATGTACAGTTGACTTGTAGTACTTTTCCAGATATCCAGTCTCTTTCGACTACCACCAATAACTTGTTTGTACTCAGCAAAACGTTTTGGAAACTAAGCTCCCTCTTTGTTGAAAGGGAACCTTGTAGGGGGCGCTATCGCGGGGCCTGGGAGGTGCTCGAACCATTATAAAACCCACAACCCATGAATGTTACGAGGGGAGTTTCTCAAAAGATGTTTTCTTTGAAGATTTAGAGGTTTTGTTGTATGAGATGAAAATGCCATGATTCAATGTCGGAGTGGCTATAAACTAAAATTATGCTCATACATAGCGTAGCGCTTTCGGCAAAGTAAGGGTGGTCTCACATCGTAGCAACTCAACCTTCCTTTCCGAGGTCAGGGGGGGGGGACGCGAGCTAAACTCAAGCTCAAGTCGTTGACCACGAAGAAGTTTGCGAACCTTTGGCGAGGCGACCCGGAGTTGCTAGGGGTTGCTACAGACTCGGAGTTGTAGCACTTCGCGAGCAACTCTTGAGTCGCTAGTCCTTGCTTCTGTCGTCAATCACGTAGGGAGGTGACGAGATGGACTTTCGTGCATTACATACTCGCAAAAAGGAAGGAAAATGTGTTGTTCAGGACATAAACGCCGACGTTCATCGACTCTCACTTGGTGTAGTTGCTAAGCCGTCCGGTGTGAGAGCACCTCGCTAGCAATATCTTCACTTTGCACCACGCGGAAGTTGTAGACATGGTGGGCACGTGCGAATGCGTGGCGGATTTGTTACAAAATAGTGTGAGACCATTCTAAGGGGCTCGTTATTTTTTTGCAAAGAAAAGAAGAGCAATTTTTATATGTGAGAGGTAACGATGTCAACTTGTGGTCTGAAGGCATGCCGTTGCATCTCCGAACTCCTATGCGAGGCCATTCAAACACGCCCAAGGCCACTTTCCCTGCCGCGGCCTCAACGTTTGAGCTGGCCAATTGGAGAATTTCTTAGTCTGTGTGATGACTTTACAATGTGAGGGGACCGTGCGGTAAACTCTGCAATACTAATATCTACATAAACGATGTATAGGATAGCTGCTCGCTTTTGTATATCCGACTTGTACCGCTGCTGATGTCATCAGAGTTACGAAAGAGAAGTTCAGAAGGAGTCTGAAGCACGGTCCTCTCTTCGTTTCCCTTAGCCTTGGTGCACGCTCCAAAATTGCACTTGTATCGTGGATCGCGTCAAAAACATCGCACTTTTCATTTGTTGCTGCTTTCTATGTACCTTCCAGATGGTTACGCTGAGACTCATCGCGAAGGTTCAAACCCTTTCAAAGATGGCTGTGCTAGTATTGCAAATCTGCGCGGACGCATCTCCCCCAACTACAAGGTGGTGCTTAAAGTGTCCATCTACGCCAACATCTCTCATGTAAGATGTCTTTGGAATGTCTCTTTAAGTTCCTCTCAAAGGTTGCATCGCTCCTACATCCCCCAAAAGACGATCAGAGGCAATAGACACATTTTTTTGTATCGTGCGAGAAATCCGACTCGCGTGATACAAATACTGTGTATCATTGAGGGGATGTGCGAGTTTCACGATAAAAATCTAGGCAGACATATGTACTGTGTTTTGTGGTCGATTTCTTTGTCCTATTGAAGCTTTGAACCTTTGATACCGCTCGATACTAACATCGGGAAACTCTTCGAGTTTACCGTATGGCCTGTAGATTATCTTGCGAGGACAATTTTGCCGCTCCGTGGATGCCTTGGATGACATGGAATTGGGAACATTTTGGACTCCAAGAAGTCCTGGATGGACACTTCCGATGTGTTGTTTTAGTGATATGGCTTTCAACGAACAATATTCATGTATGGGTTGTCGCAGTTTGGGCTTTTTCGCCGGCAGCTGCCGATGGCCAGTTTAGTATTGCCGACGTCATCTGCACTGCCCATAATGTTTAGTAAAGTTCGTGAAGATTGATGTTGTGCGTGGATGGTCTCTTCACGACGATTGCAACTCACACCGAAGACACCACTCTTTAAATGTTTACATTGACCATGGGGTTCAATGGCCACTAGAGGTCGTCTTGGAGGCACCAGGCATTTGTACCCGTCCCCACCATTGCCAAATATCTTTGCGACTAACCAGTCGGACAGGTTCTTCCTTGATTTGGGTGTCTGGGGAGTTGTCCCGTTTAATGCGTCAATTCAACTTTCGGACATTACGTCATCGATTTTGACTGCACAACCTCAGTCCCACTGCAAACGCTCCCCTTTCTTGTTCGCTCGTGCGAACGTCGTGTATCAATTGCCTGGGTCGCTTTCGAGACAGTGCACCAGGCTGGTAACGTCGCGAAAGGAAGCAACTCGATGGGTGCGGCTGGGAGTCGTTGGAATCCGTCGTCAACGACGGATTCCAACGAAAAACGAACCTGCCACTCACCTTCCCACGCGATATTGTTGGCTTCCATCGTTGGACCATCGATTTCATGAATTTGTTGAAAGTTTTTTGCCACTTCCCACGCACTGCGCCACCAGCTATCGCTGCTACCTACAAAGGCAAGCGCTGGGTCACCAGCCATTTCTCTTTCGAACGTGGCTCTTTCCCATCCCCCCCCTCATCCCCCCCCCACTCCTACCCTCCTGGCAGTCTGTCTGCACATCACACTTCAGCCCCTGCCCAAATTCTTAGGGCCAATGGACCCGGAAGAAGGAGGAGAGGGGGTCGTCCCTGAAGAAATCATGCAGCAACTACTGGCGCTTGGCATCTTCATCTGCATATATGCCACGCTGCTCTACCTGAAACGCGCGTACCTCACCCGTCCACTTCATGGGAGTGAATTTGTCGATGAGCTACTCTCCCGAGAAGCCAGTGCCACGCGCGTGTACGACACCCTCGGGCTCGATCCATGGCGTTTTGATAAACTGGTGCGGGTGTTGGAGGCAACTGGCTTGACACACACCCGTGGTTTAAGCATTGAGGAGTCCATCGCAATTTTTCTGTGCACCATGCTTGGTGGTAAGGGCCAACGACGGCTAACGGAGCAGTTTCAACATTCCAAGGAGACTGTGGCGAGGCACTTCGGCCGCGTAATGCGCCGAGTTCTCGAGATTGCGCCGACAGTGATTTGCTTGTCTCCAGGCGATGGGATTCCTCAAAAGATTGCGACAAACCCAAGGTTCATGCCATGGTTCAAGAATTGTGTGGGAGCAGTTGATGGCACTCACATCCCTGCTTGGGTCCCAATCGACATGCAAGGGCCGTATTGGAACCGAAAAGGTCAGAAAACCCAAAACGTCTTCATTGCTGTCAACTTCGACGAGACAATTGCATGGGTGCACGCTGGCTGGGAGGGGAGTGCCCACGATGCTCGCGTGTATCGGCATGCTTGTGCAGAGGGGTTCGTTGTGCCACAAGGGAAATACTTCCTTGCAGACGTAGGCTATCCACTGTCAATGCAACTACTAACACCGTACCGTGGAGTGCGTGACCACTTACGCAAGGATCCGATGCATGGCAAGGTGAATATTCTAGAAAGCCCACAGGAGCTATGAAACATGCATTACTCTTCCCTTTCTATGACTGTGGAGGGCGCCATCGGTCAGCTGAAGCAAAAGTTCAAGATTCTTGCAGACATGTCTGGTTCAAGCTCGAGCAGGATCTCCGGGGGGATGTTCTCCACATCACGCGGAGCCCTTAGGACAAGCTGCTTTGACGCATTGTCGTCCTTGGGGGGCGGGTTGTACCACAGCACAGCCCTCTCCCGCACCCCCACAACACTACGACCATTGCTCCCGGAGGCCATGACGTGCCGCCACACACGGTGGCATTTGTCAAACCAATGTGAGTCCCTGTCCTTCCCCCCGCCCATCCCTTGGCTGTCCCCATGACGAAACTCCTTCCAACATTCGGGGTCAAGCACCGGCGCCCCATCCTTCCACCCTGCCCCGCTTAAGTTCCTCACCTCGCACACCTTGCGGAACCAGCCCTTTAGGTTGTGCAGTCGGTTGCGCACCTGCTATGGAGTGTAAACAAGGTCCGGCACTTTTACAGCAGCTCGTGCGGCCTTCAACTTGTCGTTGTACGTTATCGCAAGGTTGCCCCAAAAGTCAGCCTTCCAACCTGCTGCTTTGTGCGTTGACAATGGCAACTCCGCAAGGACGTTGAAGAGGACTTCAGTGTCCATCCGCAAGGACCAGGCCCGCTCTTGCGCTTCGTCGCCGCTGTTAGCTTCCTCAGCTTGCTTCTGTTGCAACGCCGACGGTCCTGCACCCTCTGTGTTCAGAGCCTGTAGCGGCCTCCTTGCCTTAGAAACCGTGCGTCGTGGCTGGTTGACGCGACGTTTCCCCTTCAGCTACGACTGTGGGGAGGGTGAGAGAGCCCCGCTACTGCTGGCCGTCGCTAGGCTTCCTTGGGAAGAGCAAACCGGTTGTGAACTGGACTGAGGAAGGTCACCAGGGGCGGACGCGACAGCACGTGGGAAGGTGAAGTGCTTCCGCCCTCCACAGGCTGACGCCTCAGCGGAGGCCATGGTGAGGCGCTAGGGTTAGGGTTACAGACGACGAGGGACGTGGTCGTTGGGAGGGGGGGCGAGCGACGAGGCCTCCAACGCAGCATTGAACGATCGTTGAGGCGTCCAGGAGGGTCTTCAATGACGGCCGTGGGTGTGGCAGGCATGGGGATGGCTAGCCTCCTCACGCCGCTTGGGTTCGAGGATGGCATGTCGGGGTGGGGCTTCAGCGTGCTGGGCATGCTCGTCCTTCGCAAGCAAGCTGGCGCATGCTCACCCGGTTCGCCGCATCCCCATCCGGGGTATGGCAAATCGACAACCGACGGGCGTTAAGCATGAGCATGATGACATCGATGCCCAGTTTGAATGGGTCTGTTAAAAAAAAAAAACCCTTAAAAAATGGCGTTTTGACGCACGAAAACTGATGCTTCAACGATGCATCCCAACGATCCAGCCGCGGCACTTCCAACTACCGAGCCCAACGACTCCCAGCCGCACTCGATATTGAACCTGTTTATCCTCGGCTCGAGGCGGTTGGAATGTGGGCNGGGGATGGCTAGCCTCCTCACGCCGCTTGGGTTCGAGGATGGCATGTCGGGGTGGGGCTTCAGCGTGCTGGGCATGCTCGTCCTTCGCAAGCAAGCTGGCGCATGCTCACCCGGTTCGCCGCATCCCCATCCGGGGTATGGCACATCGACAACCGACGGGCGTTAAGCATGAGCATGATGACATCGATGCCCAGTTTGAATGGGTCTGTTAAAAAAAAAACCCTTCAAAAATGGCGTTTTGACGCACGAAAATTGATGCTTCAACGATGCATCCCAACGATCCAGCCGCGGCACTTCCAACTACCGAGCCCAACGACTCCCAGCCGCACTCGATATTGAACCTGTTTATCCTCGGCTCGAGGCGGTTGGAATGTGGGCCAACTGACAGAAAACCGAATCAACTTCACTTTTCTTTCATTCTTACGTTAAATTTCCGGAAGTTTGAAAAGCTTTTCTTCTGAAGGTTCGAAGGTTACCCTGCACCGCCCATCACCGCCGTTTGGAAACAAACCCGGCCGTCAGGGACTAGGTTAGAAAATCATTTTCCTGGCATGAAGCGCAAGTGGGTCACACCGCTTCAGGTAAAGCCGTGGCAAACAGGATTCGCGCCGCCAAAACGGAACGCGGCGCACGAGGCACGCGGCTCGTAGACCACTCGCTTCTGTTGAGCCTCGAACCGCACTCGCACTGTTCACACGGCACTGTTTACCGATAAGACTAAACAACAGCGCAACGGCTGAACGATCGCATTGCTGCCGGTCCTTACTTGACCCTTTCAGAAGTCAAGACAGGGGGGGCACAATCGAGATATTGGCGATCGACGGGCAGAAGTCAATACCGCACGGACGTTGGCCTGCCATCCTGCAAACGTCGTTTGCGAGCCAGTGACTCGTCAGTTGAGCCCAAGGAACCCGAAAGCTACCACACCACACCGCCTCGCCACGTGTGTGGTGGCTGCATCGCAGCGTCTCCTGCCTAACAACCTTGCTGCGTGTTCCGGATCACGCAGAACACACCAAGGCCGCATCACACGCTTGGCATCGCTTCGGCACTTAGCGGCTGAGCGTCGTAGCAGAGCTTACTGTGTCCCCGTAGGTCGAAGCTTTGCGAGAACTTCCCACAAAGAGTACACTTCCACTGTAACCGCTGGGTGGATTGTTTCTCAGAATACAACCATCCAGTGAAATCCGAAAACTTCCCACAGCCAGTCTGTCTACGTCTAAATCATTGAGCACCTCTAGCCCTGCACATCCGTGACGATGAGCGAGGCTGTTTCGGACCGCGCGCGGCGCGGAAGCTGCTTTGTCCCTCACGGCGCACCGCGGCTGGGCCGGCGACGCGGGATCGTTCACGGTCTGCTCGCCACGGTCGCGGTTTCGCTCCTTTCCTGGTCGGCCTCATCCCAGGTCGCGTCGTCGCTCCCTGCCACTGCAGCTGCACCTACTGTCGCTGCCACCGCCACATCGAACCAGGCCGCGCGCGTGCGGCTGCTCGTTTTTGGCGACTCGAGCGTGGACGTGGGGAACAACAACTATTTCCGAACCGCGCTAAAGGCCAACATCTATCCCCACGGCATCGACTTCCGACCAAAAAACGGCCGCTTTAGCAATGGCAGGATCGTCATCGACTTCCTTGGTGAGTGTCTTCACCCGCGCCAGTCCCTTTTGCGACGAAAACATCACATGGAAATTTCTGAAACCGCCTTAAATCTTATTGTTTATTTGTACCGCGGCCGCCTCAGTTCGTCTTGCCTCGATGGCAGGAAGAACTTGAGCGAGTGCCTCGGCGTGATGCAAACAAACGCTCGCCAAAGCGAACCGCGCCTGATCCAGTCCCTCAAGTTGTACTCCGTCCCAAAAGGCGCAGTGGAACCGTCCAGGAAGAAGTTGTTCCACACAACATCGTCAGGCTTGGTGCTGCACCGCTGGTGCGGCATCGTGGGTGCCTCTCCCTGACTGGTGCTCCATCACTCACCACCATCACTCCCCCCCGCCCC
>SZWC01005727.1:128974-144274 GCA_023375785.1 Penium margaritaceum | reverse complement strand
ATAGAGATATAGATATAGATATAGATATAGATATAGATATAGATATAGATATAGATATAGATATAGATATAGATATAGATATAGATATAGATATAGATACAGATATAGATATAGATATGGATGTATACATAGATATTGATATTCATATAGATTGAGATATAGATATGGTTATGGATATATATATACATATAGATATAGATATAGATACAGATATAGATGAACATAACATATATATAGATAGTGATATAGATATAGATGAAGATGTAAATGAAAATATTGATACATTTTTTTATATATAATTAAAAAACTGATACATATACATTTTAATATATATACATAGACATAGATATAGATTTTGATACTGATATAAATCAATATATGTATATATATATCTTCATCTCGATATAGGCATAAGAACATGGATGCAAATGTAGGAAAAACGTGATGTATTGATTTATAAATATTTATAGGAATTTATGTGAATTCTTAGTTATATTTATACCCATAAATATTTCTTAAGTGATAAAATATAGAAATACATGTGGTTCTATATGTATGTATGGCTATTGATGTAAACATGAATTCTTTTGAGAAACAGACGCATGTATAACATATGCATAAATAATATCGGGGTTAACATGAATATTCAAATACAATTATACCTTTTTTCTTATAGGATTACATGTATGAATGCTGATTACAATTTGACCATTACTCCAGATGTTCGCAGTTTTTGGAACGTTTCTTCATAAGTGTCCCAACCTGTCATGGATGTGAATCACGGTGCTAGAGCCGCAGACGATGGCCTCGACGCGCAGAACGCGAGGTGAGGCTCTGACTGGTGGTGTACATGGACGAATGTGATTCGTCTGGCCGAGCCGCGGGCCACGACTCAAAAAAACGATCGAAGCCGAGGGCCGTGCATGAAACGCCCTCAATCTTGAACAGCGGAAAGCCAACGGGTAGCCAACGGCTAGCCAACGACCTGGGGGCAGGGGGTTGGAGAGGGGGGGGGGGGGGTTGGAAAACGACATTTAACGTGTCCAGTGCACGACATCGAAAACGTACGAAGAAGTGCCCTGGCGAATACATCCAAAAACGGGCTCTTTTTAAGGTACCATTTTGTTCCAGTCGACGTTGACGTAATGAATGACATGAGATCCTACTTTTTGGCATGAAACAAATTGTCCAGGCGGGGTATGTGAGAACATTCTATGTACCCCGTCATGCAGGGGTACGTCGAAGCGACACTATTTACCCCGCGGGGCACGCCGACTTCACACGGGGCACCTTAGGACCAAATTGTGGAAGTTGGGGCACTCTGTACTCAAACTTTACAACACGGGGCATCTTGAGAGAAACATCTCAGCGTCGGGGGGTTTGGCGCTATCAGTGCCGAAACCCGGGGTATGCAGATATTTTCCTGAACGAGAAAATGCGGGCGTGACACCGCGTCAAAGGTAGGGTCGAATCAGGCAGTCCGCATAGTTTTATCCTTTTTCCCCTCTCTGTCGGTCCTCCTTGGCCTCGCCCTGTCCTCTTTCATGGAACTGGTCGTTATGGAAAACTCTTTAGACTCGTGAACCCAGCTTCGAACAGGGTTAACATACGAATAAAAGAAAAGAAATTCAACCAAAGTTATAGACGAAGGTAAATAAATTTGATTATGCCTATAATTAAGCATTATATTTTTTTATAGCATAATTAAACATCCAAAATTCATCCAGATTTGTCGAAGATCATTTTTTGTGAAGTTCATAATAGACGTGTGAAACTATCATGTTCACAATAAAAGAACATATTCATCTCATATAAATGAATTCATCATCAGATATAAATATATTCATAAACAATACCGAGAAGAAATGCCTTCAGAGGTTTTTCTTCACTAAGTTGGTGAATTGTTTTACATGATAGTGTATCGTCAAGCACATTCGGTCAATTTTTGGTTATGTCTTTTTCGCTTTTACATCCACACAAGCTGGAATAAATCCAGCATAGCTTGAAGTCATTTAAGAAGAGTTCTTCCAAACCATATACAATGTTTAAGAGCACTCATGGGCGAACAAGAAAAATAGTTTGAACGAATGCGGGTGACAGTTTGGCAGTCCATTTACAACCAGTTTTGGCTTCCACGGATGAGGTAAAGACTCATGGAAAACCTTCCATGATGTGGTCCAGATTGCGGGCATTTATTTAGCCTCTTAAGAGAAACTAATATGAATACTTTTGCTCGGTTACTATGTAACCCTATGCACGCTTTGCATGCAACACCTGCCTCTTGTTTTTTTTTTTATACCCCTAGTCGTGACCGACTGAGGCGGGGGGGCTACCTCAGCACCAAAAAGCCCGGGAGTTGAACCCGGCCCCCCAGGTCTGTAATTGAGGGTGGAGGATAGAGGGCGGGGTGTTTCCACCATAGGGTGAAGCGGGAGCTTAGAGATATTCAGCAGTCTTTCTTTTTGAGGAGGAAGTTAGATATAAGGGCCGAGGCGAAGTCATCTTCAATGGATTTGAGTTTTGCGCGTGTACGCCTTGACGTCTGTCTAGAGAGTAGGGCGCAAACAAGCCATATATGTCGTTGGAAGGCTGCTGTAAAGGTAGCAATGATCTTGGCTGAGGGAGAGGAGGTTGGATCTGCCCAACGTTCTTGCCAGATGAGATGAAACAATGTAGCGTGGAAGATGAACCAGGCAGCATTAAAGACCTTGGGCTTTAGGGGACCCAAGAGTAGTTCTGGAATTGTGTGGGAAGCATTAGGGAAGAGGTTAGTGAAGAAGGTCTCCATGCTTTGTCGGAGTGGATGTAATTGGCGGCAGAGGAGAAAGCAGTGTTCTATTGTTTCATCTTCCCCGCAGAAAGGGCATGCGCTCGTTCCGTTGCGGCAGTAACGGGTACGGTAGGCAACTGGGAGTGAGCGAAATAGGATCTTGGTCTGAACATCTTTGGGGCATAGGTCTATGGGGAGAAAATAATGTTTTGCTCTAATAGAACGCCAGTTAAAGTGGGTGCCAGGGAATTTGTCGCACCAATTTGTTTCATAAGATGGAGTGAGTTTATGTGGTTGTAGAAGGCGGTGGTAGATTTTGTTCAAGGGTAGGGGGTCATGTGGGAATCTGTAGGAAGGTATTGCGGGGCGGTCTGGTAGCCCAATCAGTCATTCTTCTGCAGAGATGAAAACTGGGGTAAGGACTTTGCCTTGAACTTGGGATGCTCTGGCTCATGGATGGGGACGGAGAGTGAGGTGGACGGGGTATACTTCAAGTGGTACTGCCGACGAGAGTGCGGGGAGGGGGAGGTGAAAGAGTAGTTTGATTGGTAGGCCTGTAAGGTCTTTGATGGTGAAGTATGGGGTATGGGGGTGTGCAAGGGGGAGTGAGGGTCCTAGAGTCAGGATACGCCTCCATGAAAGGGGGATGGAGTCCAGAAGGAGCTGAAGAGTGCGTTGTTGGGTCACTGACCAAGATGAGAGTGGGCGTGTGGCAAGGTCCCCAAGGGTGATTTCCTCGGAAAGAAGCCATCGTTCCCGTCGGTCTAAAGGGATGTCCAGTTTCTTTCAGGATATGTCTGTTGAAGGCAACGTACTCCTGAGAAAGTTCTTGAAACATTATTCGTGGGGGCTGAAATGTCGGGTTTGATGCTAGGAAGGTCTTGAAAGCCATGAGCCACTTGGTGTGGATGGTTGGGAGTTTAATTCGTAGTATAGAGGGGTGAGAGAGGAAAAATTGGCCCTGTTTAGGGAGACCCTGGGAGAAGATGATTGTGTGTTTCCATTGTGCTTCTCCAGGTTGGAGGAAGGAGTAGATCCATTTGGCAGCTTGTGCTTCGATGAAGGCCGCGGGCCATTTAACTCCTAGGCCTCCTTTGGAGGTGGGGCAGACTGCAGACGCTAGAGAGTACAGCCTCAGTCCTCTACCGCCGCCTTCTTTTGGGGTGTTGGAGGAAAGAAAGTTGAGGAGAAGGGTATTGATTCTTTGGAGGTGATCTAGTAAAGGAATTGAGCGTTAAGATATGTGTTTATCGCTATGGCTTTGGTGTGGATTGGGGCCCTTATTTTTTGCCAAATGAGACGGATGCTTCGAGTCGGCGTAATATGGGGTTCCAAGTGTAGTCAGAGTTCATGGTTGAGAGGAAGAAGTGCCCTAGGATGCGGACAGGGGAGTCTGCTAGGTGAAATGGGGAGTTAACTGGAGTTGGCATGTGAGTACCGATTGGGAGGAGGTTTGTCTTGCGATAGTTTGTGCGGAGGCCAGTGTATTTGGCACATGTTCGAAGGCAACGGGCGGCAACCTGGATTTCACTCTCAGACGAGAGGATAAGAGTCATATCATCTGCATAGCCGACGATGGACTTGCGAAGGTGTGGGGCAATAGGGATCCCTTCAAGGTGGTGACGGAGGAAGTCTGCGATGGGTTCCATTACACAGATAAAGAGAAGGGGAGCTATAGGACAGCCTTGGCGTACCCCTGATTGGAGAGTGATAGGGGAGGTGAGGTGTCCATTTATCAGAAATTGCGTCGGGGTATGGTAGTGGAGTAGCGTGATCCACCGGATGAAGGATTCTGGAATCCGAGGTGTTGGAGAGCCGCATATAGATAGTCCCGGTTGAGGGAGTCACATGCCTTCTCAAAATCTGCTGCTAGGAAGTAGAGCGGAGAGGACGTGCGGATAGACCAATGATGCAGGTCGTACAGTTGTGAGAGGGCGTGTTGTATATTTCGTCCTGGGACAAAGCCAGTTTGGTCTTGATGGATGAAGTGCGGGAGTGCCTTTGCCATTCGTGCCGCGAGGAGCTTGGCCAGGATTTTGTACTCCACGTTTAAGAGAGAAATTGGCCTGTAGTGTGCGATGTCATAGGGGTCATCTTTTTTAGGGATAAGTGTGGTTATGGAGGAGGCAAAATCACCCATCAGGGAGGGGTCGGCATAGATCTGGTTATAGAATTGGAGAAGTTGGGAGGCGATGTGCGGGATGAAGGTTTTGTAGCCTTCACAGTTCGAGTTTCTGTTCACTTGCAAGGCGTCACACAAGTATGATCAGGGTGGACATGCAAGCTGCCACTAATCTTCATAAGTTAAAAAATAAGGGTGACCTCACGATAAGTTAAAAAATGAGGTGTCCTGACGATCATGAAAAAAACGGGGATATCCTGAAGATGGTCCGGCTAGAATGGGGGTGACTTGGAGGTTAGGCCGTATGATCAGCATACATAAAAGTGGGTTCCTTTCCGCGTGCAAGGCGTTACAAGTATGGTCAGAATAGCTGAAAAAAGCGGAGTGACCATTTAATGAAACAATTCTCTACAAAAGTTTGACATCCATGTGTAGCGTGGCAGTGCCACGCCGACCGATCGAAGGAGTCACGTGGCTCGAGCGGGGTCACCTGGGACTGTGGGCGGTGAGACGGGATGGCTTGAGGGTCGGAGACCCTCAAGCACCGCGGTTGTGGCCTAGTCGGCCAAGGATTCCGTCGAATCCGCTACAATGGTATCAAAGCTCCAGTGCTCGAATCCCACGTCTGGATTAGAAGAGATGTCGAAGCGGCTCTCACATCATCTTAAAGGGGAAAAGTGGCATGTCACCACTGGTGTGCACAATCAACCAATGCATTCCATGTTGATAATTTAAAAGGGAAACTGGCTGATCCATAGGCACAAGCCTCAGGCTATGCTAATGGTAGATACATTATGATTTGAGTGTTTGGAACACCCTAAATGCTTGAATAAGTTGTTTCCTCTAGATACCACTCGGCATGTGTAGCTACCATGTTGGTTCACTCTCCTATGGAGATGCGAGTGCGTGGAGGCCAGGGTTGCAGACGAGCGTTGCTTTAACAAAGTAGAGAACGGCATGCACATGAGACGACGAGAAAGAAGTACGTCAAGTAGTTAACAGTGAACGCGATGACAGCACGTGTCGTTGTGGCCAGATACAAGAACCAATGTCCCAAAACAAATGAAATGACATCAACCTCCTCCCCAACTGTGACACATCCAACGTCTTCAAAAGCCTTGGACCGGCAAGGGTCATTGGATTCTAGGTAGCTTGGATTACAACAAGAAGGGGAGCAAATCACTCACCTAGGTTGTGAGTGTGTGGTTAGGACAGCCATGCTCGAGCTCTATGCCAAGAAAGACGCGGGCGGGATCTATGTCCTTCAATCTGTAGACTGACTATAGAAGGGACGTTATTGATTGAACAACATAGGGACTCAGAGAAGCGATGAGTAGATCATCAACCTAGATTGGCAACAAGAGGTAAGAAAGGTGGAATAAGAAGAATTGGAGGGTCCATGATAACACTGAAAAATCTCCGCCTCTTGAGGGTGTCTACAATATTCATTTTCCAACAACGTGGTGACTACAGCAGGCCATACAAGGCCTTGGGAAGTCGCAAAACCTTGTTGGTGCCATCGGTGAAGCCGGGCGGCTACACCATGCACGTATCCTCATCGAATGTTCCTCACAAGAAGACCTTACTCATATCCATATGTTCGAGGTCCCACTCATGGTGTGCCACCAATCTGAGAAGAGCACAATTAGTGGTGTAGTGCCTCACATGTACGAACATCTAATCAAATTCAAGAACCAAAGAGAACCCCTTGGTGGTGAAAGGTGCCTTGTAGCGATCAACAGAAGTGTCAAGATCTAACTTGACAGTGCCCCTTTCCAAACGACCCAGTGCTCACAGACAACCTTACGGCCAGGTGGCAAGTCAACAAGTTAATACACGCCATGCTTAAGGAGCACATTCAGTTCCTCTTGCATGGAGGTCTCCAAAAGGGAGGAATATGTCACCTCACTGGCCTCATGGAAAATTGTGGAATTGAATCCCAAAGGAGTAATACAATTGGCAGCACAGCAGACAACAATGTAGCCAGCAATTGAGGTATCGATGAAATTGTGAAACTCCAAATTGATAAAGGAAGTAACCAAGTTCAGTGCCAGGGTGCATGATGCTGACACAACGCTCGTCTAGTGTCGTGGTAGTGAGACCCAGGGCACAAAGCCCTACGTCCAGAGACAGAACATCGCAATGAGAGTGAAGAGAACGCAGCCGACCTCCACAAGAAAAGGGCTCTGGAGATTGCAAGAGGAGGAGGAGGAGGCGGAGGTCGGGGGTGTCAGGAAACTTGGCATAAGGCAGAAAATCTACAACAGGAGACTGGGTAGCCACTCCTGAGACAAGGGAGGATGTTTTGGCAGGGAAAATAGGAGAAGAGGCGAGAGAAGGGTCAGTTGGTGTAGAGGCAAGATGTGATGAATGGGGAGGAATGGACAGGAAATTCAAGCTTAGAGGAGACCACGGATGACAACACGGTGGGAACACTTGTTTCAGGAACAAGGGTAGAGACACCGTTTTCCCGACCTGAGGAGGCAAAAGGAATGTCCGCGGGAGAGATGCCCCTCCCTCCCCAAATGAGAAAGCGGGACAACAGTATTGACAGAGGCTAAAGGATCATGATCAAAGATCGACTCGAAAAGAGAGCATCACTGCATTCAATGACACAAAAATGAGAAGGATCCTAAAACTGTTAGGCTTTGGACTGGGCCGACTGAACAACTTACCTTCCTGGACATCATCGAGGAGCAAGACATCACCAACACAGCCCCAGACACAAGCCAGACGCTGATCATCCATGCAAGCCATTCAAGGCTCGGAAGGAGTGATATTGCAGGAAAGCGGACTATGGGGCACAAGCTTCCAGGTAATGTAAGACATGGATTTAAATGCAAAGAGGGAGGAAATCCAAGAATCAGAGAGAAGATACTGGGCACTGTCAGCAAGAGTGTGGTTCAAACATAGAGAACCACTACTTTTTTGGGGTGTGTAAGGAGCGGAAGACTCCATACTCACACCGCAAGAGGTGAGAAAACCACCATGGTTTGAGCGAAAGACACGGAGATGCTGTCGAAAGGTGTGCTCAGCTGGGAGAGCCACTCTCCAAGCACATCATTCAAATTACTCTCTTGATGTAACAGAAAGACTTGGAAAAAATGAGAGAATTCAATACCAAGACAAGGAGTTTAGCCCAAGCCCAAAGAGAAAGTCATGGGGTAGAGGACCCATGACATCAGCATGCACAATGTCAAGGGGATGGGACGTAAGGTGATCAGAGGTAGAAAATGGAGACTGGTATATCTTTTCTTGAGCACAGTCAAGGCAGTCGGCATGTTTAGGGGGGGCAGAAGAAGTGGTGTCAAGACTGTGAACCGGGGAAAGATGCAGCAGGCTATCAAAGGCAGTGGTGTCAATGTGACAGAGGCAACGATACAGGAGAAGAGTGTGCTCAGGGGACAAGGACAGTATGACGTGAACAATAGTAAAAGCAGCGGAAGACGGAACAAATGAACACAAGAAGACCACGAAGCACAAAATGGCCAAAGGACTGCGACAAAGTTCCAACTGTACGGCTGGAGATGAATTCCATGCCCTCATCATCTAGGGTGTCCACGGACAGCAGGCTGACCTCGGGATCAGGGACATACAGTGCATCTTGCAGAAACAGGTCATCTCCTGGGCAAAAAAAGCACACCACGCCAACACCTTGGACGGGCAGCAGTAGGCCCGAGCCACAGTGCGAACAAAGCCAATGGATCCAGTAGGGCCAAGGGAGACAAACAAGGAGCAATGCTACGTTGTGTGGTGTGTAGTACCAGAATCAATGGGCTAGAAGCTGGAGGAGGAATGTGCGGATGGCAGAACACGAGAGACAGCCACATTCTCAAAAGCAGGAGAGGGTGACTTTCCAAATGCAGTGACAAAATGAGGCAAGAAAACAGACTACTAGCGCTCAAATCATCAAACATGAACATGTAGCATCCTGTGAACAGCCCCAAAAGGAGCACCGCAATGTGCCCTATCAGACTGGCATGCATGGAGAGAGTTGGCCCCTGAAAGACTCTCGCATCCCTTAACACAAAGATGGAGGAGGCCAATGAGGGTCTTCTCCAGACTACACTCAGCAACATGGCAATCGTCACAAGGGAGAACATCAGATTCATCACCACAAGGGTGGTCATCATCTTGCAATCAGGAGGGAGGTGTGTGGTAAGGAGATGGAGGCGCGTAGGAGGAAGGCTGGTCATGGGGAGGAAGCCAGGTAGAGCCAACAGACCCTGAGGATAGGGTAGCAACATGATGAAACTGGCCAGTGCTGGTGGTGTTGAAGGAGGAACCAGCAGGAGTGGAATCTCTTGAAGACGTGTTGCATGCCCAAAGTGTCTGCATGAAGATCCTATGCGACAATCATCAGGTGGGTGTGAACACTTTGGGTCAGAGTGACCGGTTTGGCCACAGTTCCGGCAGGTGGTACTAGAGGAGGAGGAAGAAGAGGGCGATGAGCGAACAACACCATGGATTGGTGAAGCTCACACCTAGAATGAAACGAAGTGTCAAGTGGTTGGATGGAGCGAGGCCTTAGCAAAGTGAAAGAGCCCTACCACCACGTATGAGATGTGACCGCCGCCAGCCCTGCTGTCATTCAAGACCTCTCGGATTAACCAAGAGCAGCTGTGGCCAGACAATTCCAGCGGCATGATCCTAGCAAGATCAACACCTGGCAACTAACCAAAGCAACCACATACCAACCAGGCATGAAAAACAATCCACATCATCCTGTAGTGTATCTGGGAATTCAATTAACGGTGTGAGATGTCAACCAGTGTATCCCATATTAGAAATTTCACAGAGGGACTGGTTAGCTCACAGGCACAAGCCACAGGATTTGCGAATGGCAAAGACATTATGAGTGGAGCGTGTGGAAAACACAAAACTATTGACTGAGTTGTTGCCTCTAGATGCCACTCGGTACGTGTAGCAGGCATATTGGTTCACTACACTACAGAGATGCTTGTGAGTGGAGGCCAGTACACAGTGATCACTGTATTAGAGGGTCAGCACTTGAGCACCAATACCAACATACACAAGGCCTGTTGCCTGTTTGGATGCCTCCATCTTACGTACTCCTGTTCAATGGCTTGATTGTGCCGAAGGAAGATTACATCCCTTTCTCCACCTCGAAAACTTACAATTTTTACCTCTTTGACCTTGTATAAACTATCTCTTTTCATCCTCTTCCTCATGAATTCATGGGTTTCCTTGTTCGGTATGTTCTCTATCTTTTTTATGATTCCTCTTCCATGCGATGGGTATTCACTTTTTTTCCAGAAGAGTGGCATCTGTTCTGTCCTGGTAGGACCGTGGTAGGGAGTTCATGGAATGCACACTGTCCTTTTTAGAAATCGTGTGGAGTGCGTACAATTTTTTTTGCACCCCACAAACACTTCGGAATAATGTTTCTAGATGCTTGAGTCACAAGCTTGTAGATGGGGTTTATATGGCGCTCTCTTGAGTCTGGTCTCTGTCATCTTCTTATCTTGAGGCAATATCCTAAATGATATGGGTGTGGAACTGTGTCCCTTATGGCCCCCTCCCTTGTCATGTCATGTCCTTTGAGCATTGGCACAACCAGAGTGTGGACCTGTGTCTTGCTCATGTCTGGAGTTTCACAGCCTCTATTTGGCTTCCAGAAAATCAATGTGACGGAAGACTGTTTTCTTCATGGTCAGCGTTTTCTCCTTTCTTGTGGTATCTCTTGTGTCCAGAGCTTGGCTTTGTTCGTACGCTGACCACGGCTGTATCATCAAACCTTGTGACACTCTTATTCATGGATATTTCCACTCATGATCTTGATCTTCTTGTGCCATCCTCCTTACTTGTTCCACTCCATCGGTTTGGAAGAGATGTTTTGCCACATGTATTATCTTCTAAGCAGGTCAGTGCGTAGGCACATTCACATCCTTCCACATCCTGCTCTTCTTAGTCACGTGTACCCCAGTTCGTTGAGTCTCCCTCGTCAGTTGCATCATCCTCCCCTCTCTCCTTGTCTCCCCTGTCGTCTGTGATCCCAGTTTGTCAGAGTCCCTCCTCCTGTGTCACACTTGGTGGCACCTCTAGTGCCACTCATTGAGGTCCCAACTTCCCCCCTCTCAGAACCAAAAACATACATGCACAGAGGCAGACTGTGCTTTCTCTCCTTTCAACCGGGAGGCCAGACTACGGAATCTATACCATCTAAGTGTATCACACATTCTATAACCCATGCGACACCTTCAGCACAGACCTCAGTTACCCCTCCCATTCATCCCATCGTTTCAGATGCACTTGGCCTCACCATTGCAGTTGTGCAACCCAAGACTGCACTTGGTTCCACACTAGTAGCTGATGAGTTTCACATTAGGGTTAATGAGTCTATCTGAATACATGTTGTGGCATGCTTTGTAGCCGCTAGAATTTCTCCCCTCCCTCTTAAGGATGTCACAGTCTAGTAGTCACGCCATGTTTTTGACTCCTTGTTTCTACCTACATGCCCTCAATGAACACGCTATTTTTCAGCTCATTGACCATCACCATGTTTGGAAATCCATCTCTTTGCATTGGGTTTATCGCAAGAAGCTGAAGCCTCATAGTTTTGAGGATCAGAAAAAGGCACGGTTGACTGCCAAGGGGGTTCTGAAAAATCCCCAAAGTCAACTTTGGTGAGGCACTTGTGCCTGTTGGCCGCTTTACAACTTCTCATGCTCTCCTCAGTGTTTTAGAACATTATGAATAGAAGCTCAAACAGTTGGACATAATTAAATCATTCCTAAATGGAAAAATCAAGAAGAAAATATGCATGGTCCTGACACCTGGCTTCAGTGATGGCAAAAACAAGTTCTGGAAGCTGTGCAAAGCCTCGTAAAGCCTGAAGCTCTTGCCACGGTGCTGATACACAGAGATCAATTCTACTCGCAAGAAGGGTGGATTTTCAAAGAAATTTCTTGATCCATTTTTGTTTCTCAACCCTCCATATGCCCCTCATATACGATGACGATCTTCTTACCTTTCTTCATAGCTGGTCTTTGGTTGAGTTGGTCAACGGCCGTCTACAGACCATGGAAAATGGAGGACCTTTGCTCAGTTTGTGCATTGCTTTATGTATCTTGATCACGACAAGAAGCATCACATACTNGGGGGGGGGGGGGGGGGGGGGGGGATGTCATCCCTCTCTTCAATCATATTCTATCAGCGTCAACGCCAATGACCCCAGCAGGTCAGAAGCTGGCTGTCAAAATGTTTGGATTTTTCAAACAGAGCTAGGGAGATGGTTGATGTCACGGATTATCTCCATGTCATCGCCTCATTGATGTATCTTGTGATGATCATGTGCTGACATTCTGTTTTCCGTCAAGTTTATTGTGGAGTTCTTCCATTTCCCTCATGAGAAGCAGTTAAAAGTTACACTAAAAAACTATTACATGTGAGCTATGTACACTGTGTTTAGGGATTTTTTTTCATGCATAGCCCTCAATCATTGAACCTGTGATGAAGTGAATCACTAATGATGCAGTGTGATATTCAAAGCACCATTGCCATTTCTAGCACGATGGCATGCACCACTTGTACACCAAGCACATCACTGTGGACGCTCGTTTTCTTTGCAAACACATAGCAGTGGAGCAGAACCAGATCGCAAGGGTTGATACTTGTCAGCATCATTCTGAATTCTTGACCAAAGCTCTTGGTAGTGGCTCGTTCAAAACGGTTGTGGACAATGTTGGCTTGCTGTGTTCTTGTAATGTTCCCAATTCAACTCTTGTTGTACATGATCGTGTCAGCCCTCCTCTTGAAGCTCTTCCTCCGTTTAGATTCTCACGCTGGAGTGGCATTCCGTTCACCACTTTTTTGAATGAAGGGTTCTGTGTTTGTCAGTCATGGGAGAGGGTTGTTTTTGTGTCGGTGGACAATGGAAACACATTGGGAATAAAGATAGAGGCAACTGAATTCTTTAGGAATTCACCAATGGACAGTGCCTTGGGCCCCTTTGCCTTGTCCTTGAGTGAAAAATGCACGAGAGACCATGGAAGTGGCCAAATCAAAGGATTATGTCATGGATTCCATGTTGATTAAAATCCTTTCTGACCAGCAGGTTGATGTGCAACTGCTAAGAGGCTAGACGTAGAAGAGAGGAAAACTTCCATGCAACACATACACTCATCTTTGACATAATACTCTTCTGTTGCATCCTGAGTGTGTTGGAATCTTGCAGTTGCCGGGATGTTATTCCCTAGGGATTTTCTGACGGATTCTTCCTTCACTCATAGCTTGCCATCACCGGTGTCGTTCCAAGTGGTTGTGCCTGATCCCCCGGTCGATGACAACAAGGCCCTGTTGGGTTATGCATCTATGAGACATGGAGGTGTTATTTTATTGTGAGTATTTGAAATAAAATTGCCTAGTTTTGACATGCAGACAAAACAAAAGCAGCAAAGAATTGTGGAATAAAAAACTGAATACTTTTCTAGCACATCAAGCTCATCTTTGAGTGAAAGGAGTCACATGGCTAAAGGCCTTACTTATGCTGAGTACTTGAAAGCTAGTTTCGTGGTGAGAGATTTTTATGCCAGCATGCTGATGGAATAGCCACATGTATGTGGCTAGAACTAGAAAAGAGAATAAGAATGAATGCACTAAGAGCAATCGCTGGTCAATATGAGTTGATTGTGTTGCATGCTGAGTAAATCCGGACAGTATAGTTGCTGGGTTCTGGCCCTCTAGGAGTCATGCTGCCCCATTTCTCCAGCATCACTCCTTGGCCGCCCTCATTATCTCGGGGTAAGCCTCGTGTGGGTGGCCTCATGGAAAACATGCTTACTCAACCTTGCTCTTGTTAATGTGTGATTCACCGATACACAAGGAAGATAAAGCCTTACCGCACACTCTACTAAAAAACGTGAGTCACCGACCAACGTCATGGTGAGCGCAAGGAGTGCACTCCATACAACTCTTGATGTTCACCCTGAATGGAGTCAGGAGGCTACTAGTAAGGCTGGTTACATTGCCTATTTGCGTCCGTGACGGCGTCGTGAAGGAATCACCCTTGTCCTCACAATTGCTGAGGTACTGTCTCTGATGAAGGCCTGGTATTTTTTTTCTTAGACATTTTGCAGAACTTCTAAGAAAAAAAAATGTCTCTAATGAAGGCTTGGTTGTGAAGGTAGTTTTTCTGGACATGTACCCAATGGAGAGCGTAATAAGAACGGTTATTCATTGGTGTATCGAGATCGTGGTCAACGACCAGAAATTCCTAGTGGCGGAATGATAAAACATCGCATGCTTATTCAATGAAAGCAAAATCTGTTGTGAGACTGGTAACTTCTGGCGATCTGGACTGGCCAAATGCATGAGATAAAAAGCTAGCCTTCCAACGAAAACCGCAGCTACGGACCCTTTGTGAAAAAGGGTTGAACACGACCGCCCGCAACTGCTGTGCCTAAAAATCAGTGTCTTCTTGTGTCTGGACATTAGGCAAGTCCACAATCAATGGTGAAAAGAAATCGGCAATGTAACCAGTCTTGCCATACATGATGGTGGAAATGCCTCTAGAAGTGATGGCAAAATACAGTGGGAGTGAGCTCCACATGACAGAGATGTGCCAAGGCACCAGGAAAACGTTTTTGGTTTGACCAGGCCAGCAGCAGGTAAATTCATGTATTCATACACTGCTGTAGCAATGTTGCTGATTTCTTCCAAAAACTTGTGGTTGGATGAACAGGTTGGGCATGGGGGTTCTAGCCCGGCTGCGACCCCTTAGCCTCCATGCTGCCAGATTTTTTTGGCAGCAAGCTTGTTGGATTATTCGTAGGTCATGCATGTGTTCATGGTGTGTCGTGTCAGTTTTGGACATGTAACCATGCAAGTGACCTCTTGACTACACCCACATGCAACACTCTGTAGGACACTGAAAAATGCACATACGCACATGGAGTTGTGGGTGGTGTATCAGTGCACTCGTCTTAGGCACAAAAATCCAGCAACACAGGCCACACATGATTATCATTGATGGTGGTCCAAGAATGTAGACAGATGACGTCACATGATCATCTCTCAAGCTAGAAATGTCTTATGCTGGCTAATTTACTGCTATGATCCATGAAGGGACGACCTAGACTTGGGATATAGACATGAATGCTACATAAGCTCATGGATGATATGGCATTGTTTTCTACTTACACGGTTGCGTGTTGCTTGTGTGGGTGCATGGATGGCTGATCCCAAGGGGCCGTGCTGTTGGGCTATTTGGTCCACAGAATGAGTAGCCGACACTGGACTAAAACCGGGTAGGTCAGGCTCGACACCCCGTAAGTGGCTTCAAGATCCCATGCGAGTGATCCTTGCGTGGGGTGAATATCCCAAGCGTGCTGCCTAGCCTTGCGTCAACTTGGCTTCTCCACCTGCGACTGAACCTATCCCAAACCAA